>PTEX01000111.1:218211-232171 GCA_003342815.1 Eudromia elegans | reverse complement strand
CGCCAGGGAAAGGAGCGGGGAGGACCGCGCTTTTAGGGGGTAAAACGTTAAAAATGGTCAAATCCCAACGGAAAACGTTGCTTCCAGGGGTCCCTCGGCGAGAAGAAAGATGCCGCAGCCTGCCTCAATATGACAGGGGCTTGGATGGAGGAGTGGGGTTGCAGGGAGCTCAAAGAGAAGAGCTAATAAGTGATTAAATAAAGGAAAGCGGCCATAATGTGGTGTTGCCAAGGGGCTAAATTGGTTCCTCGGCGCCTTATCGCCTCCAGGCAGCAAAGACGACGGGCAGCGTCCCAAAATAGCCGTCTGACGCTGGGGGGCAACGAGGGAGGTCAATGCAATCCGGATGAAGGCCGCGCAAGCCGGGGCCTCGGCGCGGCCCGGCTGCCGCTTTGTGGCTGTGTCCTTATCCCGCCTGCCAGCTGGGAAGCGGCTCTTGACTTCCCGCCGGGAGCGCCGGGAACGGTGCGTGGGCTTGGGGGGTGACCTCGGGGGTGGGAGATGGGCGCAGAGCGGCGGCTTCCCGAGGTGCCTCCGGCTCCGAATAGGGAAAACCAACTGCTGGGGCTGGGAGAGGGGGGTTTCCAGGGTATTGGGGCATCTGTCCTGGCAGCAACCTCGTGTAAGAGGAAAACTGGAGGATCAGGTCCGAATATGCTGCGAATGAATATTATAAATTTCATAAAAACACCATATCAGCGTTTGGGAGGGCGCAGTTCTTTTATTCCCAGACTCGTTGTACTGAATTAAGACATTTCTGCCTTTTTACATCTTAAACCTCTATCTTACGTGTCTGTCGCCAATGCCCAGTCCAGCAATGTTCGTGTGGTTTCCACCCCGCGTCACCTTGTCCTTCCCGGTGGGTTTCCCCTAAGCCACCATTCCATCCACAGGTGTATTTTTGAGCCCATAAAAACTATTTTCGGTGGAGACATTTTCCTCCAAATTTCAAAAAGTTTATTCTCGTGAATAATTAAGAAAATAAGGAGGGAAAAAAAAATAACTGAAAACAGAGAAGCGTGGAGCGAACAAACAGAGCGCAGAGCACGCTGCCCGTGACACTCGGTAGGGTTCGGGTGCAGCGCGCGGGGACGCGGGGGCTGTGGCAGGGCCTGCCCCGCTCGCTCGAGCTGCGGCGGGGAGGCACGGCGAGGTCCCCGGGCAGCTCCAGCCCGTCTATCAGCGAGAACCGACGAGACGAGAACGCTGCAGTAGTGAAAAGGGGGATTTTTCTTTTTTTTTTTCCCACCCCCTGTAAGGAAATAGGGAGCGTGATGCTTTTTGCCAGCGGCAGGCAGGGATTTGGGGGCTTGTTATTGGGTTAAAAGCTGCTCTCTGGGCAGTTCTCCCCATCTTCTGGCCGGGGATCCTTGCTGTCTGCTGGGAGGGATGCAGGGGTTTCAGTGGCTCATGTGAAACAGGGGTCAAAACCAGTTACTCTTGCCAGGGCAATGCCCCGGGTCTAGAGCCTCTGCAAAGAGCAGAGATCCAGGCAAAAGCAGAGAGGGGCATCATCCGTTTTCCCTGGAGAACCAGGACTGGTCCCGGAGGCGGCAGAGACCAAGGGTCGCCGCCTCCAACACAAATACTCCCGTTTGTGCTCAGCAAGGTCCTTTCCCCCGTGACCGTGTGGCAGCACACGGGTACGTCTGCAGAGCGCACGGCGAGGCCGCGTGCCCTCGACGCCCTCGTTGTGTCCCACACGGCATTTACAGCCAAGATGCAACTTCAAACTGGGTTCAACCTGCTGGGGGCCGGTCGCTCCCTCCAGCAGCTCTCCCTGTCTCCGGAGCTGTTTTCCATGTTCTCAGGATGGTTTTGCAGCCCCTGTTGAGGCCGGCGCTCCTCGGCCAGGCTGCAAACAGCCTCCAAGCTCCCTAGTTTAAAGCCAGCTTGCGTTTTGCTGCGCTACAAGGGAGCAGCGAAAGCACAACCACAGTGCAGAAATACCCCGTGTCTCGCTCAGACCCCACGTGCAACTTTATTTGGACAGCCGAAAAATTATAAACAGGTAAATTTAAAAAAAAGAAAAAAAGAAAAAAATAATAGAGAAGAGAAGGATCTGGGTGCTTTAGGAGAGAGCTGCCTCACGGGTCCGTGTTGCTCAAAGGCGCTCGACTAGGACACCTTCATCTTGCCTTTCTCGGGAGCCGCCTCGCGGGCGGGCGGCTGCTCGTCGCCGTTCACCGACAGGAGCCTCTTCTCCGGCGGCTGCTCCTCGGGCTGGCGGGCGATGAGCAGGCGGCAGGTGAGCAGGATGCCGAAGACCAGGGCGTGGGCGTAGCGCTTGAGCGGGTCGCCCACGAGCTGGTGGAAGAAGAGCACGGCCAGCACGAGGAGGAGCAGCAGGAAGTTGGCCACGTCCTTGGGGCGCCCGGGCACCAGCGTCATGACGGTGCCGCAGGCCACCTCGAGGGCGCCGATGCTCTTGCGGAGCAGGACGGAGCTGACTCCCATCTTCTTCAGCATGGGGAGGGCCCGCACGTAGCTCTTGTAGGCTCGCTTCTGCAATGGAACAGTGTAGAGCGCCGTGACGTGAGCAAGCGGAAAGGCTTTCAGGGGCACGGACTGATCTTGCAGCGCAATTTAATGATTGCTTTTGTCATCACAGACCCCTCTGGCCTCATTTCCAGCCTGTACCCTTAAAGCTCTTGTTGGAAGGATATTCCCGCTGTCCATCAGCCTGCAGTTCCCCCTTTTTTAGGGAAAACCATTACCTCCAAGCTGGATGCATCTCCCGGCTTTCTACATGGTCTCTTAGCTGGAAAACAGCTCCTCAGGGTAGCACCCATCTCCCGAGCTAGGACCAGGCCAAGGAGACACCTCTTCCTAAAGTTACCATTGCTAAAATTAACGATGCAGAACCAGGTTATTAAAAAATCCTCCCCCCAAAGGTATGAAATACTGCACCTAGCCCCTGCAAAGCCAACGGCCACAGCAAAGCCCCAAGTCCCCACCCCAGAGCAGCCTGGAAGGTCCCAGTGCCACCTGAGCGTGGGACTGGGCATCGAAGCCGAGATTCACCAAACCCACTGCTGTTCTCCCACAGCCTTAGAGCCTCGTCCTCCCTCCGGTAAAAGCACGTTGTCCTTGGCCCTCCTCCTGTCTGGTTTCTGCTGGATTTAGAAGCAATACCATTAAAAGACGACCTCCTTAGACAGACTCCTTGCTCTTACAGGTGAAAACAACCTCCCTTTATGTACATTCAAATTGTTGTATCTGAACATTAAGTACTGGGGACTTTTTGTCTTCAGCCAAATATTTGCTTTTCTTTCTTTTTTTCTTTTTTTTTTTTTAAATGACGATATTGTTTCCATGTGCTATTCCTGCGGATGTTCCTGCTGTTGTGTTCCCTGCTGCCTAAGCAGGAGCGGGACATGGAAGCTCCCATCTCAGGTACACGGCAGTGCAGATCTCACACGCGCTCCTCAGGGCCTGCATCAACCCCAGCTGTAAATGTGCAAACTTGCACTACGGGCCCCCAAAGCTTCCCCTATTCTGGGTTATTATTGCTGCTTCCTTCAAAAACAAATTGTGCAGCATTCTTGTTACTGAATAACCAAATATCCCATGGCCCTTCTGCTCCAAAGGTGTGTATGCTAAAAATGCGCTTTAAACATCCAGGGAGCAAAACCTCATCTCACCAAAAAAACATCTTTTTAAACCTGTCATGCAACAGTAGGACCATGCCCTAGTGCACGCTGATATTTTCAATATTTTAACACATAAACCAATGTGCCTTTTTCTTTCTGAATGAAATCAAACGCGGGGTTGATGGTGCAAGTAGGTAACAGCGGGTCTGTGTTGGCCTGGGGCAAGAGGCTGGGCTTACGGATTGGCAAGATCAAGCCCTCCCTTCCCATCTCCATTCCCTTACAGACCACCCTAGCGCGCAGCCCAGCAAAAAGCACCAGTCCCCGCTGCGCTGGGAACGCGTTACAACGCGGGGTGTTAGGTAGGATGCTGCTGCTGAGCGCCTCTGCTTTCTCTTTTGCAAAAATGAGGATAATTCCTACCCATAGGCTTGATTCTTTGGGGAAAATAGTAGGAAAGGACCCTCGGGGGAGGAAAACATTATGGAGAGCAAGGATTTTGCAAGGATTTTTCTCAAGTTGCAGTGCCTTTTTGCTTATAATTATTATTCCTTATGCAGTGACAGCTTAAGAGCTTTAATTTCTGGACGTTTTGTCCCCATCCCTTGCCTCCCAGCTGTGTCCTGGTGCTTGGGGACGCTCCGGGCTGGGTGCAGGGGAAACGCGGCAGCTCGGGCGTTATTTGAGAGCTCAGGAAAAGCAGCTGGGCAGGTGCACGGGCGGCAGGGAGCAGAATGTGCTGGAAACTTCCATCACCGCTTCTCAGGGGGAGGCCCGAGCACCTTGCAGCCGGTGCAATATCCAGCACAGAAACGGGGTGCGGCGGGCGCAGGGGAGCGGGGCCGAGGAAGCAGAGGCAGGGGACCGTCCCCCAGGCTCGGCGCTCGCTGCAGGCGACAGGGAGGGCCCTGGGCAGACCCGCAAAGCGGCTGGAAAACGCCCGGAGCGGCTTCTCCTGCCTCTGCTCAGCCCCTGCCCCCGTGCAAGGGGAAGGAGCGGCTGCAATCGCAGGGCAAACGGAACAAGGACGCTGCAGCTTAACAATGTCCTCCTCGGCTGGCTGAGAATCTCAGAGCGTTCCGCGGTCACACATTAATCCCCACGCAAGCCCGGTGAGGCGGGGACACTCTTTGTCATTATCCCCGCTCTAAAGCACAGATGATTTTGGCAACGATGATGTGGCTCCCGAATCAGGCAGACGGTGCCTCTTCCTGCACTTTTCCAAGGGGGTTGGGATTCCCCCAACAGCCCCGGGATGGGCTCTGTCTCCCTGCAACGCCCTCCCTCTCGTTTTGCTTTGCAGAGCCCTTCATTTCCCGCTGTTTATGCAGGCACCTCCATCCATCCATCCCTCCCTTCCCCCTACATTGCCCTTATCCGCGGGAGGTTTCTCCGTAAATAGGCTCCAAAGGAGCCCAAGCAAAGGCTGCCGGGGTGCTCTGCATGCAGTGTGTGCTATGTGCCGGACAAGGGGGCGGAGGGGCTCGGCAGAGCCCCCCTTGCCTGCCCCTGCGCCGCTCCGTGTGCCGTCGCGGGCGCCGCTGCAGCCGGAGCCCGTCTCCCGCCGCGCCGCGCTCACCATCTCGTTGTAGGCGTCCCTGCTGAGCCGGGGGGTCAGCTTGATGGTCCCCATGAAGACGAAGAAGAGCCCCAGGGCCACCGAGAGGGCCACGATGGTGATGGTCCTGGGAGACGCCATGGATGCGCCGGGAAGCGCTCCTAGCGCGGCCTCGCTGCGCCTGCCCGCCCGGGCGGCGGCGACTCCGTCACCATCGAAGGAGACGAGGAGCGAGGCGGCGGCGGCCGGCGACGCGAGCGGGACGCGGCCTCCTGCGCCCCGCGGCCATGCAGCCGGCGCGGCCGCGTCACGGCGCTGCCCACCCCCGCCGCGCTGAGAGCGCCCTCCGCCTGGCCGCGCGCTCCGGAGCCGCGGCCGCGCGCGGGGACCGCGGGCACGCTTCGGCGCACGGCCCCGCAGCAAGCGGCCGCAGGGCCAAAAGGGGGGGAATTCCACACGCAAAGAGTTCGTCCCGGAGCTAATATACGGGATATCACCTCTTTGTGAGGTCCAGCAGCTGCTGGCTGCAGCGGTGTGAGCACCGAGCCCTTATATTTTAAGCTTGCCCCATCTGAGAACTCATTGGTGTCAGCTGTTTTTTTTTTTTTTTTTTTTTCCCAAGAAGAGGGCTTCCTAGCAGTTGGGTAAAAAATCGGTGAAAAGTACCTTGATCTGCAGCCCTTAGGGCATGTAGTTGTCCCCCGCACCCTTAGCCACTTTGTTAACCCTTTAATCACCTAAATCAGGCAGGAAATTCACCTTTCTCANTTTTTTTTTTTTCCCAAGATCAGGGTTTCCTTGCATTGGAGTAAAAAATCTGTGAAAAATACCTGGACCTGCAGCCCTTAGGGCATGTAGTTGTCCCCCGCACCCTTAGCCACTTTGTTAACCCTTTAATCACCTAAATCAGGCAGGAAATTCACCTTTCTCAGTCAAATTCAGTGACTCCGCTGCCTATGTGTATTCTTACTACTGTGTTGGCCTATATGACCACGATTAACCCAGAAGATGATACTGCTATTGAAGTTTATTTAGGAAACATTTTCCTGACCTCAAAATCCATCACTTTCTCCCCAAGAAGCATGAAGATTCTTATTTCCTAAAGGTCCCCCATACAAAGTTCACCATCAACTTTGAAAACATCTGAAACCACCTTGATCAAGCAGAGAGCTGACGACCGGACAGTGTAAGAACACAGCGGGAATTTTAGTGCTTCCTATTCCCACACTGATGGTGAAAATGACAAAATCAGGGAGAGAGCGAAGACTTTTCCAAGCTGCTTTGACCAGCAGATAAGAAAAGATGGGGAGGGGAAGAAGGGACGATGAAGTGATGGCAAGAATCTTTTCACCCACAGAAAACTGAGGGTTTCCATACAGGACAGTGTAGTCCAGCAACCCAAGGTAACAAGGAAGAAAAATAAAAGAACCTCAAAAAATATATTTTTATTTGCTTCTATCCACATTTCAAGACAGTAAATTCAAGGGGAGAGGCAGGTCGGCCCCAGGCTGGAGCGGGGGCCCGTCAGCGGGTGAGCAGCAGCAGCAGCTCGCAGTGATCCGTGTGCGGGAACATGTCGAAGGGCACGGCCAGCGCGGGGGTGAAGGGCTCTCCCGCCACCCTCCTGCGGGCGTCCGGCGGGCGGCACAACCTGCGGGCAGCGCGGGGCTCGACGGGCACCTTGGCACCCAACGCAGCAGCTTTCCTGCTGCGCGGCGGGGCAGCGGGAGGATGCGTGAGCATCCATCGGTCTGCGCTTGAGACTTGCAGCCCCCTGAATTGCATCCCAAGCCAGCCCCGACGGCCTCGGGAGCGGCCGATGGGGCAGGGGTCTATCCCGACTGGCAGGGAGGGCAGCGGGGTGCTCACTCGAGGAGGTTCCTCATGGCTTCGCCCTCGGGCTTGCAGGAGACGTAGAGCAGCCTGCGGATGGGCGCGCAGTTTCGGACGGCTCGCACCACCCTGGGATCTGCGGGAGGACACCGAGCTGGGCCGGTGCCCCATGGCAGCACCCATGCCAGAAGGGATGGGTGCAGGTCCCGCAGCACCGGGCTCGGCTGAGACGAGTGGAGAGAGGAGGGTCCTGCCCGATGTCCTGTCTCAGGTGTGGGGTGTTAGGAAGACAGGGACACGGCTCCCACTGCCAGCGGGAGGGAGCCAAGGGGGAGCACCCTGTTTCCCAGTGGGACGAAGGATTAGAGAACGTTTGTTAAGTGAACAGGGCACGTAAACCTTCCCAAGACACTTGCATGGCCACATCTGCACGCTCTGTCCCATTCAGAAGCAACGGGCTTGATGTTCTCATCCAAAACCCTCTTATTTAAGACCGAGCATAAGCAGCACGTGGCCTTACGGAGCCCAGCCCGGGACGGGTTCAGCACCGCGACGAGGGGCCGCTCGTCCTTCCACGCCGACAGCAGTTCTGGTAGCACCGTCTCGGCCTTCCCGGCGTGAAACTCGCAGTTGGAGATCCCTGCGCGGCAGAACAGCAAACACACGGTGCAAGAAGAGCCAGGGAGCAGCAAACTCCGGCAAAGCGAACACCAAAGGGCCTCCCCACTGGAGCATTTCTCTTTGAGAACTGCAGGTCTTTTAGAAGGACGCTACCCACATCAGCACTGACCGTCCCACCCGGGTGATTCTCCACCACGAGTCTCCTACATGTCCACCCAGCTCCAGGCTTTGACTATCGCATCAGTAAAACAGGCAGGGAAGGGGCACTCCTTATGCAAGCAAGGAAAGGGGGCAGCTGTAGCATGAAGTACTTCCCATTTCGGGCATTGCACGTAGTTCTTAGCAGCCCTCCTGGACGTTTGCTTTGCGTTTTCCAAAAATTTGTTTGAAACTTCCCGCAGCGGCGAGTCCAGACTCACCGTTGAAGGCCGCGTTCCACCGGGCGTCCTCCACCGCCTTCTCCACTATCTCAATCCCAATAACCCTGGACACTTGGCGAGCCAGAGAGAGACCAATTGCGCCTGGAAGTGACGGATACAAGAGTATTCCAGAGCTCCAAGCCGAGGAAACGAGGACGTGGAGAGCAGGGAGGCTTCGGCTGCTGCCCACCCGTGCCACAGCAGACATCGAGGAGGACGGTGTCTCCAGCAGCCCGGCTCAGCTTCCCGACCTCCTGGTACAGCACTTCCGCTCCCCGCGTGTTCACTTGGAAAAAGGCGTCCGGGGAGATGCGGAACCGGAGGCCGAGCAGCTCCTCGAAGATGTGCTGCTCGCCGAAGAGGAGCTGGTAGGGCGACTGCTCGTGGGCACAGCGGGTCATGGTGCTGCGGGCACACGCGGGCAGCGCTCAGGCGGCCGGGCTTGCAAAGAACCCCCAGAGCCCCACACCAGCACCACGGCTTTTAATGCTGGGAAGGCTCCAGTGCAAGGCATCTGTGACTTGCACATCCTAACACTTATCAGCAGGGTCAAAATGACTCCTAGGAGCTAGGATTCCCAGATCAGCCACTAGCTTGATTTAGCGTCTTGGAAAAGCTCCTTTAGATTTTTTTTCTTCAGTTCCCTAGGCTTAAAACTCCCATGAGGTAAAGCCAGAGGGTGTTAAAGTATTTCGAATGCTTCGCAATAAAGAAAAGATGTGGCCATCTCAAAGCCATGTTGGTGAAGAAGCCATCCAAGCATCTGTCATTCTCTTGAAGCACTCCCTGAACTGGTAGAATTGAGATGGGCAGGAAAAAGGGATAAAACTTGGCTTTCCATCTTCCACGGGGTCTTTCCTCCATCCCACAGCACCGTGCGAGTTTTAGAAGCATCAACATATTTACCTCTCCTGGAAATAAAGCGAAGTCAAGGCGCAGGCTGCTCCAGGTCCCTGAGTGAAGAAGTCCTTCAGCGAGGCTTTCTGAGCAGCCAGTGCCTCCTGTTAACGGCAAGAAAGGGAAAATTGAGCATGGGGAATCTGCTCGGATCCCTCTCCCTGTCTGTGCACCCAGCCAGGAGCTGCGGTGCCGCCCTGGAAGCCTCCTCATAGCTCTGCACTGCCACAAACGCCGAGCACAGCTGAACATGGCACGGACACGGTGACGCTTCAGCATCGTCTCTGACTCCTTATGGATCTAGGATAGGTCCTGGCATTATTTCCTCTGTGGCAGATGTCACCTGGGGACTCTGGTACTGACTAATCTCAATAAATTCTGCATTTGTCCCTAGGTCTGTGCATACAAAACTGCTCATCAGCGGCTTTTCATGCAAGTGAAGCTGACTTGAGCCGCACGGCGCCAGGACCCCCAGACAAGGGCACTCGCTCCAAGCACCCCTTAGGACTCTCACCCCCATCTTCAGCCTCCCTCATCGTCCCCAGAAGGTTCCGAGCAGCGGGACACCCTGGCAAAGGGCCCTCCCGAGCTCGTGTCCTCGCCGCCGGGCGTCGCGTGCCCGCGGACTCACCGGGCCCAGCTGCTGGGGGTGGAAGGTGACGATGGCCATGGTGTGGCCGCGGGCGCTGGTGCGAACGACGAGCTCCCGCCAGTGCCCGCCGCGGTGGAAGAGGATGCAGGGCCGCAGCGGGGAGCGCCGCAGGAACTGCTCGTAGCACTGCGGCGAGGGGACACGCGCCGGGAGCCCCGCGAGGCACCTCCAGCCCCGGCCACGGTGCCCCGAGAGCGGCCGCCCCTGCCGCCTTCCCCCATGCCCGTGCCCACCCCGGGGCAAGGGCTGCGCCCGAGGCTGGTTACTGGGGAGCAAGACCCTTCCATCACTTCAACCGGGGGGTTTTAACCCATCTTGGCAGGATTTCGTTGCCACGCGGTCAGGATGGTTTGCAGGTTCTCACGCTAAATTTCAAGTCTCCAGAAATACTCAGGTGGAAATGTCCACAATACGCAAACGGAGACTCGGAGGCCCCGCACCAGCACACGTGCAGCCTTCCCCCACCCCAGCGTCACTGCCACCTCCCTCTCCTGGGACATAGAGAAGATTTTTTTTTTTCTTTTTCTCTTGTTTTTATTATTACCTGGGCTACTTGCTTGTGTTTTGCGGGTATGTTCTCCATGTGGTCAGCTCTCACACAGACGATATTCCGTGCTGCAGAGACACAGGGAGATGTTTAATGCTCCCTCGCAGGGAGTGTTTTCCCACCTGGAGGTGAACGCTACAGGCTCGGAGCAGCCAGGCCGGCTTGGATGCAGCATTCCCAGCTCCAGCTCCAACCCGGAGCTCCTGCATCCCGCAGCGGGGACGAGGCGCAGAGCTGCCACTCTGGTGCTGCTCTCTGATCCTGCCCTCGCTCCCGCACCCACCTCGGCCGGTGCCCACGTACAAGCCCACGGTTTTGGGGTTCCCATCGGGGCCTCGGTTCACCGAGAAGGAAGATTTGTTTCGGTAGCCGTTAATGACGGGCTGAAGGGAAAAAGAAGATGTCAAAGCCTTGGATTATAATAAATAAACAAATAACCAAGGAAAGGCACTCACTGAAGGGACGATGGGGCGCAGAGGACAGCAGAGCCCCCCAGGTTTGTGCATTTCCATGCCCGCTTCCTCCAGGCGAGACGTCAGCTCCCGCAGTGTCTTCTCCTGCCTTTGGTACTTCACCTATGGAGGAGGCTCAAGCTGGGAATGCTCCCGCGGGACAGCGAGGAGCAGACGGTCCCTGGGCTCGCACAGCCCTGGAGAAACTCGGCCTGTCCCCCACTGCCACCACTCAGAGCAACTGAGGTGAAACTGGGCCCTTGTCCCCAGAGCTCTGGGTCCAAGGGGGTCTCTGCATCCCATCAGAGGCCCTGAAGCCACCACTGGCCACTGTCCTGTGCTGGACAGGACCACCACACAAGGACGTGCTGTTTGTTTGTCATCGTAGAGGCCACCCACAGGGTCCCTCAGCCCTCTCTGTCCTCCAGAATAACCGGAAAATTAAAGCAGCAGCAAAAGGGGGCAGAACAGGCTGCAGGACTGACCAGCAGAGCTTGCAGGGGGCAGCCGGGACACAAGATCCAGGGGATCTCGTCCTTACCTGCAGCTGCTCCGCATACGGCAGCCTCCAGAGCGGAGTGGCCACATCGGCCAGCCTGGAAAGCGCGACGAGGTGACAGTGCCCAGCGCTGCCAGCACCGTCCCCTGCAAGCCAGTGCAGCGGGGCCACCCACGGCACGGGGCTCCCGTCCCTGTCCCGCCCTACCTCTCTTCCCAGGAGATCCCAGCGGGATCGCAGCCCTTCCAGGCCCTCCTGCCCTCCTTCATCGTGGTCCCGCGGCTCGTCCCCGCTGCTCTGCGGGGAGCGCAGCGCGGGGCAGCGGGGCGGGGAGGAGAGCGGGGCAGGAGCCCCAGCCCGCGGCGCAGCGTCAGGGCCAGCGCGGCGGCGACAGCGGCGGCGACAGCGGGGAGCGGAGCGCGGGGAAACGGGGACCCTCCCGGGCGCGAACGCTCCGCTTCGCCCGCAGCCGCCGCGCCGGGGCCGCCCCGCTCGCGCCCGGTCCCGCTCCGCGTCGGAACCGTCCGTCCCGCCCCGGGCCGCAGCTCTCGCACCGCGAGACGAGCCCGGGGACCGCCCCCGCGGCCGGGACCGCCGCCGCCGCCGCCTCCGCCGCGCCCGGGAGCCGCGGGCCGGGCCCCGTTCACCTGCGCTGCTGCCAGCGCTCGGAGCCCCGAGACGGAGCCCCGCTGTCCTCAGTGGAGTTTTTACAGATTTATTTATTTATTTATTTATTTATTTATTTATTTATTTATTTAGCAGTTTTAACTGACAAGGGCGGGATCAAAACGGTTCTTTAGTGCCCTTTTTGTTTGTTTGTTCACAACCCATCACTAATTTTTTTATAAAATCACGTGAAATGCTGAGTGAAGCAATTATCGACTAAAATAAAACAGAGAACAATAAAATAGAGAATAAATAACAAAATAGAGTATATACTGACTATACTGACACAGTTTGTGGCTTATGTAGCAGGGATCTTGTGGACGGCCGTAGTGAGCTACGAGGATGGACTCAAGAGGCAGTGGGCTCTCAGGGGTGTTTCTCCTTCACCCTGCAGCAAATGCCCAGGATACAGGTGTGTTTGCACAGATTTGCACACATTTGCACACTCACCTTCCTTCACAGCACCCTCAGCTTCAAGGGGAGCCCCAAACCCACAGCCCATCGAGCAATTTCCACTCAGTGCTACGAAAAGCCCCTGCCTCTCATGGTCTCCACATTCCTTTCCTGACACCTCTGCCCAGGAGGCACCTGGAAGCCAAGGGATGGAGAAGCACTGCAGGGACACACTGCGATTCAGGGGGACATCACGGCTCCCCGACCTACAGCAGAGCTGCCGCGGGGTTTCCTTTTAGCCCAATGCATTTTAAATCTAAAGCAGGAAGCGGAGGTGCCCAGCTGCCCACATTGCTGCTGCTCATGAGCGATATTGGCTCAGGTACAAAACAAGATTTCCCTAGAGATTTTATTTTTTAAAATTGGGTTGGACAGCAGGACACTGCTGGGGCCACTAACAACTTGGGGAAGGCGCCAGAGCAGCTCAGCCCGTCTGTGTGTTAAGGACGGTCCCTTCTGAGCGGAACAGTGGATCGGCAGCACTGAGAGCAAAGGGCCCCTCCAAGACGTTTCATCCCCATCTCCAGGAGCCCCAGCTGGTCCCTGCAGAGGCTCTAGGACCTGGGTTTCTTATCGCACAGGGATTTGCTATCCGGCCTTCCAAAGGGAAAGCAAAACACACGTACACTAGCCGAATCACCAGTCTATGAGGGTGCACTTTTTCTGCCTTTTATTGACAAAATCACCAAAGATGCTGTCGAAAGCACGATTCACCTTGGAGCCATTTGAGAGCTTTTCATTTCAAGGCGACTTTGCCCATAGATGTTCTGAAACGTCAACGCTTCTGCCTTGAAAACATTTGTGCTGCTCAGCAGGGGCCGGCCAAAAGACCCTCCCCAAAGCAAAAGCAGCAGCACCTCGAGCACTGGAACATAAAACACCCGGCACAACAAGGAAATTAGTATCACTCATGTGAAAACCTTTCCAAAGTGTATCCGATGAATCACGAGTCAGTGGCACTGGTATAAGGACACAAAGAGCAATCTCCAAAGTTCAGCAAGCGTGTTCCAAATGAAACATTTATGCTCTAATTGCCGTCTCAGATGTTTCTGGAATCAGAGCGCAGACCTTTCAGCCTCAATTTTACCACTGAAAATGGTGTCCTGGGAGGAATGTCCTTTGCTGGGATTTCAGGGCATTTACCCCTTCATTCTGCTGCTCATCAGAGTAACTGCTACAGGAGAGTCCTCAGACGCTTGAGAGCTCAACCAAGCCGTAACCGGCTCTGATGGGGTAACCCGCCAGATGCTGCCTGGCCTCCCAGGGCTGCTGCTCGCTCCAGGATGCTCCAGAACTGTCACCCGGCAGCAGGAAGGGCCGAGCGAGGGCCGAGGACACAGCTGGAGCTGCGGAGGCTTCACGGGCAGCAGAGCGGTGGGGAAGGCGGCGATGGCGGCGTCTCCGTGGGGGCTCCTCGCGTCCCCCCGGGTGCTCAGAGCCCCTGCCCCGCGGGGCTGCTCATCTCCTGCAGCACCAGGTGCAGCAGGTGGTTCTGCTCGGCGCTGAGCAGCGGCCAGAGCGCGGCCTGCAGCGCCCGCAGCGCCGCCACGTCCTTCTCCTGGCACGCGAGCACGGCCGACTGCAGCAGCACGAAGAGCTCGGCGGGCAGCAGCGCCGCGGCCGCCGCCTCGCGGGGGGCGCCGCCCGCCGCCGCGGGCCCCGGCGCCGCCTCCCAGCAGTACTGCTCCAGCGTGCGCGCGTGCTCGGGCGGCAGCCGCGCCGGCGGCGGCTGCAGCAGCAGCAGCAGCAGCACCCGCGACACCTCGCAGC
>PTEX01000111.1:144597-217466 GCA_003342815.1 Eudromia elegans | reverse complement strand
GCCAGCATCGCCGCGCGCTCCGCAGCGGAGCCGCCCGGCCCGGAACGCTCCCTGCTGACCCGGCGCGGCGGCTCCGCGGCGCGGCCAATGGGAGCGGGCGGCTCCGCGGCGCGGCCAATGGGAGCCGGGTTATTGTGGGTGTGGCCCGTGCGGCGGGGCCTATGGGAGCCGGTTGCCGGGACACGCGGAAAGACGGTAGGTAGGGGTCGAGGGGCGTGGTCTAGTTTTCGCCACACCCCAAAGGGGGAGGGGCCAGCCGAGTCTGGCGCCCCCTGGCGACGGGTCCCCGTGGGTGCCGCGAGCGGAGGCGGTCGCTCCGGGCGCTGTTGGTGCCGGTCCCGGTCCCGGCGGGAGAAGGGGCGGGATCGCTCCGCGGTCGGGACGCGGAGCCTTAGGATCCCCTCCCGCAGCCCAGGGAGCGGGCAGGAGCCCAGCCCGGAGTCTCCGTGCGCCGCGGCCCCGGCGCCGATGCAGCTCCACACCGGGCCGCTCGCCGCCACGCGGGCGGAAACGGGACCCGCTGCGGGCACCGGCTTCTCAGAAGCGCCGGCAGTTTCCCGGCCTGCCGCGCTGCTCCTGGCCGCAGCCCTGACCACGAGCCCAGTGCTCGGGCGCAGCCGGGCCCGCTCGGCCTCCCTGCGCGGCCCTTTCCCGGTACCCGGGGTGTCCCTGGGTGCGGGTGGCCGTGACACCGCCGGGCCGCGCGGTTTTGCTTCGGCTCCTGCCGGCTGGACGAGCTGCAGCTTTGTCACCTGCAGCGCGCAGGAAGCGCTCGGCTTTCAGCATCCCCCCCGCCGCCCCGGGAGGAAACCCGCCCGGCCCCGGGTGCAGCAGCAGCGGTGACACGGGACCGACCGCGAGGCTCGTCCTCCCCGGCCCTTCAGTCCCGCTTTGTCACGCAGCTAACGGCGTCACTCGCACCTGGGCTGGAAAGAGCAGAGGAGTCGGGCTTTAATAAAGCATTTTGTTCTCCCTTGTGTTTCTCAGGTGTTTGAATTAAGGAGCTAATAAAACAGTTCAGCATCTGAATGAAAATCCTCCCCAGTCCTAATTGCCCAGGATTTCCTCTTGCCTGATGTGCAAATAAGTCGGTTTCTCCAAGCCTGCAGTCTTCTGAAAATAACAGCTCAGATGTGAGTACATGAAAGGGGAAAAATAAATCCAAGCAGGGGAATTACCTCTTCTTTGGGAGGAGGTTGGGCAGTGAAGAATAATAAGGGCCCCGGACTTCCTTGCCGCTTGCAGGCTCCGTTCCCGTCAGTGCACACGAGGCTGCTGCAGCCCTTCGCCCACCCGCCTGCCTTCCGAGGCCGGCAGCGCGCAGCTCCGAGCAAACGTTCCTCTGCTCCCGGTGACGCTCTGACCACCTCCCCCCTCCCTCTTCCCCAATTCTTTTGCACTTCGTCTTCTCCTTTTCCCCACTTCGTGCTTTCTCTGGCGAAGTGGTACCTGGACAAGGCTCACAGCAGATTCCCATTCCTGTTCTTCTCCTCTTCCTCCCATCCAGGCAGCCTTGCTGTGCCCTGGGCTCTGTCCCTGCCCTCCTCTGTGCTGGTGGAGGCCCTAGGCCGGGGAGGTTTCTCCTGCAGCACTCCCGGCCTTCCCTCTTCCCAAGGACATCATCTCCTCAGCTGCATTCGCAGAGCTGCCATGGGAAGGGGAGGCCTCAGCTGTTCTGTTCATTTGTCCCCATAGCTCTAGCCCTGATGGTGCCAGCAGAAGCAGCTTGGGAAGGTTTCAGTTTCTTCATCTCCCAGGGAAGTCTCGTGTGGTAAAGACCAGCACTCAGACTCTTGAGGAGAACACCCCATGCCCAAGACCTTGGTCCCCTGGGACGGCCTAGGCTTCGGTCACGGAGCCTCGGTAGCTCAGCCCGCCCTGGCCCCTCAGGAGGGCCCTCGTCAGCTTCCCCTGCACGGTGCAGAGCACGGCCCTGCGGAAGCTGCTGGACAGGAAGAAGAAGATGACGGGGTCCAGGCAGCTGTTGAGGGCTGAGACGCAGAGCACGAGCTCGTTAGCGAGGTGCAGACCCTGCTGCCAGGGCAGGCCAGAAATGACCCCCACTTGCGCGAGGATGTAAGGGACGCGGACAACGTGGTACGGGGTGAAGCAGACGATGAAGATGAGGAGGACTACGAAGGTCCTGGTGATGGCTTTCATGCGAGTCCTCTTGTTCAGCTGCTGAGTGTTCACCAAAGAGACTCTACGGAGCTTGGCAAATATCTTGCTGTAGAAGTAGAGGAAGAGCAGCAGCAGGATAAAGAAAGCGGCTACTGCGCCCATGTTAAAGGCTGCTGCTAAGGGGCTTTTGCTCCTGAAGTGGAAGCATTTATGGTCACAGGGTCCTTTCCCTTGTGTCTCAAAAAAGAAAGGTAGCATGAAAGCCGAGTGCACCAGCCAAACGAGCCCAGAGGCCACGGAGCTGCAGGACACCGTGTGAATCCGGAACTTTCTGAGGGGCCAGATGATCTTCAGGTAGCGGTCCAGGCTGATCAGGCTGAGGAACGTGATGCTGACGTACATGTTGAGGTAGAAGAAGGCGCCGACCACGTTGCAGAAGGCGCGGGGCTCGCTCCTGTCTTGGAAAGCTATGCGGAAGGGCAGGCAGAGGGAGAGCAGCAGGTCGGAGAGCGCCAGGTTCCTCATGTACACGGTGATGGAGGTTCGCCGCCGCACGCCGCAGGAGAAGACCCAGAGCGCGAGGCTGTTGCTGAGCAGCCCGGTGACCAAGATAAGGGAGTACGCGACCGGGAGCGTCGCAGACAGGAACCCATCTCGGATCTGGCAGCAGGAATTGCTCTGCCGGTATTCCGTGACCTCGCTGGCGGGAAAGGGAGTGCTCAGAGGGTCCATCCCCAAGAGCCAAGGGTCTGTGAAGGAAAACGTGAAGAAAAATGTTAGAACTAGCGTTTCCCCACAAGCGTCGTTCTTTCTATGACACACCTCTGCGGTACCTGGGTGCCCCAAGTCCCCACAGCCACAACCTGGCAGTGCCAGAGACTTTGATGCAGGGTCCCCAGCACGGCTTGTACGTGGAAAACCATCCCGGGACCTGAAAGCACCAGCGTGCACAGAGGGATGCGCCCGCTCCGGGCGCGCTGCCGCCCGGCTCCGCTTTCGTTTCCACTCCGCTCTCCCCAGCCCGGCTTCTCCTTCGGCGCTCGTCCTTTCTCCTCGCGCGGAGCAGCAGCCTGGCACAAACCAGACCTGCCGAGGCGCTCCCAAAGGGACCAGCACCCTGGAGGGGTCTTGGGGCCCATGCGTGCGCAACACCCCGATGCTCGCCCCCCTCGCCCCCCTTCCTGCGCTCTGCGATGCCGAGTGGCTGCAGCTGCGGAAACCTCCAACTTCCTCCCACCTGCGGCCGCCTCTCCGATACCCCCCTCTGCTCCCTCCGCACGTGTCCCGGTGCTGAGCACGGGCACCGCCAGCCCCCGGAGCGCTTGGAGCGAGCCGGACTCCTGCTCTCACTCACGGTGCTGTAAAACCCCGTGGATGAAACACCTCCAACTGACCGCAGGGTCTCTGCTGTCCTGCACAGAGGTGCTGCCACCGGGGACGTGGTCCCTGCATGGCCGGGTCCTTGGGGACACGTCCTCGCCACGGCTGGGCGTGCAGCACCGTGTGTGTGACAGATGCACCCGCACAGGTGACAAACACCCCAGCAAAGACACCCAGGGGCACCTACCTGAGCTCCTCTGCTCTGCTCCCTCGCCCGCCGCGATAAGGTTCCTGTTCTCACCGCAGCCCCTATAAGCCCTTGGCTGCTGACGACACGTTTCACCCGTGACAAGCGTCCTCGCCGCTCCTCCCACGCGGGCTCGCGGGGTTTTTCCCTTCCCGGCAAGGCCGGTGTGTCGGGCAGGGGGACGTCCTGGGCGAGCTTGGCAGCGCCCCCCGCATGCTCGCAGCTCCTGCAAGCGCCGGCTGCCACGGAGCAGCCGCTGCGGCACAGCGGGAAGAGGAACCGGCCTCTCCCGGCAGCTGCGGCACGGCTGAAAACGGGGCCCACGGAGCAAGGAGGGTTCCCCTGAAGCTCCTCAAAAGCGTCCAACCCACGAGGCCAGCGCCAGCCCTGCCTCCATGGTGCTATCGGCCCCGAGCCCCTTAGCCAAGAGGAGCCACACGCAGGACACGGGAAAGCAGAGAGGAGCCGCGTGGGTGTCCCCGGGCCCCCGTCCCAGACACCGGGAGCACGAAAGCCACCAGAACGGAGCAGACTGTTCCGCGCGGTTTCCACCTCACCGGCTTTACCGCGCCTGGCGTGCACCCACACAGATGCAAATTGCCGCGGCGGGCAGGGCAGGAACCAAAGGTGCTGAAGGGCAAAGGAGGAATTATTTCACAAACTCCTCACTGCTGCTGGCCACAGCAGACCTGGCAAGCGAGAAGATGGGGCAGCGCCCCACGCTCACAGCCCTGCTCTGTAGCCTGGGAATGAGGTGTCAAGGGGACAACCCAGGGCTCAGGCAGACAGAAAGGGCAGAGCCATGTTAGGGTTGGTGCCCGTGGGCCTCTCCCAGCACGGGAGCTTCCTGCGTGCCAGGAAGGAGCCGGGATCCCAGTCCTCACCATGGCGGCGCCTCTGCAGCCCGAGGGATGGGCACGTGGTTTGGTTCCGCACACCTGGGCTTGGCCGGCAGCAGGACCAGGACTCAGCTTGCTGGGGCTGCCCCTGACACTGTCCCCGGGCCGGGCACTGCCTCAGGAGGCGTCGCAAACTCAACGTGCTGCTCCGTCTGCCGTGGGAAAACAGCCCTGTAGGAAAGCCCAGGCAAGAAATGAGCAAGGAAAGAGGGTTTGTTCCAGGCCCGGAAATCCCAGAGCTGGAGTGGAAACCGTGGGCTGCCAAGCTTCCCGCTTTCTGTATTGTGTCTTAATGTCAGGTGCTGCACCCTGCACATCACCCTGACAGTGACGTGAGGGAACCCTGACCAGCCCCGCGCAGACAGGAACGCGGTGACTGCGGTGGCAGCCTTGGCCCGTTTCCACACCAAGCAGCTGTCGGCCCTTTAAAACACACGGGGACAGGGGCGCACAGCCTCGCGTTTAAAATACATATAATAAAATAAGCTCCCTTTTATTCTGGCCTGCCCGCCGGGGAGCGCCGCGCGCCCCCAGGGACCGCGCCAGCAGCTCCGCGTGCTGCGGGGCTGCAAAGGCGCCGAGCCGCCCGCCCGCCCCGCGGCCTCCCCGGCACCGACCCCGCGCGAGGAGCCGCCGGACACGCCCATTGGCTGCGCCGCGAGGCCGCGGGCTGCGACCTCCAGCGCCCATTGGCCGCGCCGCGGAGCCATCCGCTCCCATTGGCCCTGCCGCGGAGCCTCCCGTTCCCATTGGCCGCCCCGCGGAGCCGCCGCGCCGGGTCAAGGTCCCGCCACGGGGGACACGGGGCCCGCGGGCGGAGAGGCCGGCGCGGGAGCAGCCGCCGCCGCCGCCTTCCCTCTCACTCTGCTGCCCGCGAAGCCTCGGCGGCTGCGGCCGCACCCTCCGCCCTCGACCCTTCCCGCTGCCGGGCGAAGCCATCGCGGTTCCGGCGCATCCCGGAGCGAGCAGCAGCCCCGGGAGGCCGGGCTGGTGCCCGGAGGTGCCGCGTGCCCGCGAGGGCCGGTCCCGCGGCCTCCCGCACCGCGCGCGCCGCCGCCGCGCGTGCTGTGAGCCACGCCCATCGCCACGCCCCCCGCAAGTTGCCCCCCATCTCGTGTCGCCACGCCCATCGCCACGCCCCTTCCCGCGAGCGGGCCCGCGCGAGGCATGTCGGGAAGGGGGCGGTCCTTCCGCCGTGCGCGCGGGGCACCACGCGGCGCGGCCATGGCGGACACGGACGGTGCGTTCGGAGCGGCCGCCGCCGACGGGGCCTCCGCGGGGGCGCGGGCGGCACCGGGGCCCGCGGCGGGGCGGGATGGGGCCGCGGGGGGGGGTTGGGGGGAGGATGTGTGTGCGCGGCCCCGCGTGGCCGGCGCTGAGCGCGTCTCCCCCGCAGGCTCCAGCGAGAAGAAGCGGCGCAAGAAGGAGAAGCGGCAGCTCCGCGACGCCGACGTGGCGGTGAGACCGGGCCCCGGCACCGCGCGGCCCCCCCGGCGGCGGCCGCGGCGAGTCGGGGCGCGTTAGCGGCGCCCGGGAGCCCCGCACGTGGCGGGCGGGCGGGCGGCGCTGCGGCCCCGCTGAGCCCTGCCGTGTCCCCGCAGGACATCCAGCACACCGAGGAGTTCCTCATCAAGCCCGAGTCCCGCGTGGCCCAGCTCGACACGTCCCAGTGGCCGCTGCTGCTGAAGGTAGCGGCGCCTCCCGCCTCCCCCTCGCCTTTGTTCCCGTCGCGCTGCTCCCACGGCCGGGGTTGTAAACCTTCCCCACGAGCCTCCACAGGCCTTTGCCCTCCCATGCTGGCAAAACCTCCCCCAAACTTCCCTGGTGTCATCGTTTCCGTGCTACCTGGCAAGATTACGATCCCCATAAAGCACGTGGAGCTCCTCAGCTCCTCTTGGCTTTGCTCTTGCCTGACCTACGCAGAGCCCTGGGCGGTCTGTACCTGGGTGCTGAGGCACGCTGGGTTTATCCTGCCCTTAAAGGCTTTTCGTTTCAGCTGCTCTGATATCTCTCTGTGTGGGGAGTTTTTTCCTCTCTTTCTGGAAAAAAACAAAAAAACCCCAACCACTTGTGATTGTATTCCTGGAACATTCCTCATTTGGAAGAGACACTTCCAGAAACACACAAATTGGAGAACCTATACCTAGGGAGCTGTGTTAGGGGAAAGCACTGCTGAAAATGAGACTCACTAATCTCACAAACATTTTACCTATTTTTTTTCTTTTCCTTTCTTTTGTAGAACTTTGACAAGTTAAACGTGTTGACTGCACACTACACACCCCTTCCTTCTGGTGCTAATCCCCTCAAGAGAGAGATCTCTGACTATGTTAGGTGAGTCTAATAACTGCAGGGGTGTCTTCAAACTTTCATGATAGTATCTCCAGGTGACTTTCATGGTGACATTGGACCACTTTGGTCTGTCATGTTTTATGTTCTGGTCACTTCTGGTTGAGTTTGATTTGTTTTCGGTTTGTCACTGCTCTGCTGGCAAGTCATTAAGGCCTCCATGCTTGCTCCCTTGATGCAAAATTTCTAATATGCAGTTATTTTATTATCGTGCACTTTAGGTCGGGCTTCATTAACCTCGACAAACCTTCCAACCCATCTTCCCATGAGGTGGTTGCGTGGATCCGCCGCATCCTTCGCGTGGAGAAGACTGGACACAGCGGCACCCTGGACCCTAAGGTGACTGGGTGCCTCATTGTGTGCATTGAGAGGGCGACCCGGCTGGTCAAATCTCAGCAGAGTGCAGGTACGTTCGTTACCCTGCGACCACTTCTGGTCCCGTTGATGGAGCAGGGTAGATTCCTAAAGCCAAGCTGCAGATTCCCATTCCTGTCTGCAGCAGGGCTGCTCGTGCTCTTGAGTGACTTAAACCCAAGGATTCTTTATCCATGTTGCTCCAAACCAGTGAGGATGTGCACATGCTGTTGCAAGTCTTCTCATTGCTTTTCCCTCTCTCGGGGGCTTGTGCTGTTGTAAGCCAAGGAGAGCACTTCTGAGTGACTGGTTTTGTGGGCTGCCTGGACTCGTGGCTCTTGGTGCCTTCATTCTACAAATTCAGTGAAATAACACGTGGTAAAGGAGGACCTCAGTAGCTTTGATTTTTTCTTTTATTGGAAGAATAAGCAGCTGCATAAGAAATTACTTGCACTGTCTAGAAGAGGTGATTGCAGAGCTGTTTAGCGGGCTCCCTAGACATTTTCCTGGTAGCAGCATGCACCTTGAGGTCAACATTAAATGCCAGTGGCCGTTCCTGACTGCTCTTGTCGTTCTTCTAGGCAAAGAGTATGTGGGAATTGTTCGGCTGCACAATGCCATTGAGAGTGAGGCCCAGCTGGCCAGGGTAAGTCTCCACACACCGTTAGCGGTGCTGACGCTCCAAGTGCAAAGTGTCCAGCACCCCTGGGAGATGAGAGGGTAGGAGTGGAGTTTGGGTGTGCTCTGTACGTGAGGTGATGACGAAGTTTATCCATTCTCTGAGTGCAGTGACGCTGCCCTCCTGCAGCACCCTGGTTCCTGTCCTAGGGCCCAGGTGCTGTGCGGCCTCCAGAGACCCTGCAGTGTCCCGGTGTCATGCTGGGCACTGCTGGGGCCTGTGGCTGGCTGCCTGCAGGAGTGGGGTGTCCTGGCAGGGCTGGAGCCTCCTCTGTGGGGGCTGCATCCCCACCGAGACGAGGGATGATGTCTGATCACATACTGACACCTGATGGAAAAACCCAGCCTTGTCTCACTGACAGCTGGGGCAGCGTTTTGACCACATCCTTGGTTCATTTTGGCTTTTTAAAATGTGACCTAGGCAAACAATGATGAACCATGTTGCTTCCCACTCGTGGAAGTGGTCTTAATGCCTGGGGACACTTTAATATTATGTTTGCTAGTAGGAGAGGCATGACCTGCTACTTCTCTTTCTGCCCTCAGGCCATAGAAACACTGACAGGAGCCTTGTTTCAACGACCTCCCCTCATTGCTGCTGTGAAGAGACAGCTGAGAGTTAGAACCATCTATGAAAGCAAGCTAGTGGAGTACGACCCGGAGAGACGATTAGGTAATACATCACTGTGCTCTCTTTCCAACTATCAGCTAATAAACTCCCTGTGAAATGGTTTTTTTCCCTTTTGCTTGCAGGCCTAATAACATATCTTATTGCCACTAGCAAGCAATAGCTGCCTCTTGTCTTGCTTCTGTGTGCTGAGAAGCAAATCTTGTCTATGTGGTGTCTATAGAGCCAAGTCTTTCACTGAAGAGCCAAATGATGTCAGCTAGATGACATTAGCACTCTGTGCAAAGATGACCTTCATCTATCACCCAATGCTGATGGCTCTGTGCACGGCTGGACACAAAGCTGCTCTGAGAGAGCTTCTAGATTCAGTCCATTTCTAGATATATGTTTAACTGCTATTTGCCTGCCCTGTGTTTCAGGCATCTTCTGGGTGAGCTGCGAAGCAGGCACGTACATCCGAACACTCTGTGTTCACCTTGGCTTGCTGCTCGGGGTTGGAGGACAGATGCAGGAGCTCCGGAGAGTGCGCTCAGGGATCCTGGGAGAGAAGGTAGAGTGGTGACTGACTGCAACCGGCTGTTTGGGAATCGTGAGAGTTCCTCAGAACTGAGTTACTTTTACAGGGGGTAGAAGAAAGTACAGCTGCGTGGTGCCCGGGAGAAGTTACCTTTGTGAACAGCCCCCCAAATGTGGGTGCTTTTGCCATGGGCAGTTTGAACCAAAGTGTTGAGTTCGGTTCAGGGTGATTGCCCCTGATCTGGTAATTAAACTTTGGGACAGTGAGTGGCTGGAAAATGTGCCATGGTGACTGGAAGTTATTCTTAGGTCACCTGTGTTTTTCAGCCTACAAGCCGAGTTCAGGAACGTGAGCTCCATGTCTGCTTAGCTCTCTGCAGCCACTTGGTGTCGCAGTGCAGTGCGAGGCACAGGTTTCCCTTGGGATGTGCTTAGAGAGTGCCAGTCTTCAATGATGCTGGACTGTTGCTTGGGCTTTTCAGTTGGGTGTAGCTGCATCCTGCTGCAAGTTTGAGCTTCAGGATCAATTTCTCTCCCTGTAGAGCAGGAGTATCTGAGTGCAAGTGCTTCTCCTCTATCTGTGCAGATGTGACCGTTTGCAGTTGTTTTGAATTCCAGGTGCTGGATGCATAGCTTCCACAATTCATAGCATGTCACAGTTTGAGGAGCTGGTTAGTTTAAGCTTCTAATCCATGATCTCCTTCATCTAGAAGTCCTAGGTATTTGTGCAAGTTTAGAAAGGTTCTGTCTTTTCAGGACAACATGGTGACTATGCATGATGTCCTGGATGCACAGTGGCAGTACGACAACAACAAGGATGACAGCTACCTGCGACGGGTTATCCTGCCACTGGAGAAGTTGCTGACTTCACACAAGCGGCTAGTTATGAAAGACAGTGCAGTAAGTGGCTGAGTTGGTACCAGTCAACATCTGGAGACTGTGAAATGCCACCCTGTGCACGCGGGGGTTCATGGTCTTTGTGCTGTACAGCATCGTGCAGGACATGGTGTGACCCACTGCTGGGTCAGCAGTAAAGATGCAAGAACCCAGAACTGGATGGAGAGGCTCTCATTTTAAGAGGATGCTTATTAGAGATCTGTCTTGCAGCTTGTTTCCTGGGGCAGATGCTTTTCTGTGCTTGCTTCTCCAAAACCCTCGTTTGTTTCTCCTTGTCCATCCTACAAAGCATGTGGGGACACTATTGTTGGGATGGTAATGGCTATGGGAAGCTAAAGTAATCTGAGGCACTTCTTAAGGTGGTTGTCCTCAGTAATAGACTGTAAACCTGCTGCTTCCCATCTCCTCAGGTTAATGCCATTTGCTACGGAGCCAAGATCATGTTGCCCGGTGTCCTGAGGTATGAAGATGGCATCGAGCTTAATCAGGAGATCGTCGTCATCACCACAAAAGGAGAAGCCATATGCCTAGGTATGAAGTTCCCTGTTCCTGTGCCTGGCTGAATGCAGTGATGAGACTGTATTGCAGACAGTGGCAAAGGAGTTCTCATGCTTGGAAGGCTTAAATGGCAGTGCTGGTGGCAGTTGTGGGGTGGCTTGGCCTGGCAAGCTAGGATGCAAGGCAGCTGGCGTTGAGCAGGAGCATAAGAAACAGCAGATGCATCAGAGCCAAGTTATGAGTAGGGTAAATCCACTGCTTCTGTTAAGGTCATAGGAAATCCTTGCACTCCTTTTACCTCTTTTCTTCTGGCCTGTGAGCTGTCTGCTTTGGAGCCAGTCCCTGGCAGGGTGTGAGGGGCTCGTCTCTCTGTGGTGTGAGGTTCAGGTGTGCTCTGTACATGAAGTGATGATGAAGTTTATCCATTCTCTGAGTGCAGCGACACTGCCCTCCTGCAACACCCTTGTTCCTGTTCTAGGGCCTGGGTGCTGTGTGGCCTCCAGAGACCCTGCAGTGTCCCAGTGTCATGCTGGGTGCTGCTGGGGCCTGTGGCTGGCTGCCTGCAGGAGTGGGGTGTCCTGGCAGGGCTGGAGCCCCCTCTGTGGGGGCTGCATCCCCACCGAGATGAGGGATGATGTCTGATCATGTGCATCACACCTATGGAGGAGATCAGTGGGGAGGGACTCAGGTGACTTCCAGGGACTTCACAGGAGTTGTCAGTGGTATTTGGTGCCACACAGCCAGGTGCTCTGCAGGGAGCTTGGAGGCAAAGCCCCGCCATAGGGCTAAGCTCTTCCACCCTGTTGTTGGTAGTTCAAGGAGCCAGCAATGAATAGTAACGTGTCCTGGTAGGCTGGGGAAAAGCTGCCTGATGGTTGTGGTGATACAGGGAGAGCAAGGTTAAAGCAGCAGGGTTATGAATCTGAGCTGTTGTATCTTGGCTGAGTTTTAAGCTGTTTGTGGATTCTCTGCCTGCTTTGCAGCAATTGCCTTGATGACCACAGCAGTCATCTCTACTTGTGACCATGGAGTAGTGGCAAAGATCAAGAGGGTGATCATGGAGAGAGACACATATCCCCGCAAATGGGGCCTTGGTCCCAAGGTGAGCAGGGCTGGGGGGCTGTGTAGTGGGGCTTGGGCACTCTTGGGCAGTACTGGACCCTCTGTAAATGGCCCAGTGCTTCTCGGGAGCCTCAACAGTGGCACTGCCTGGGGCTGTGTCAGCTCGGGGCTGGAGGAGAGCCCGGGGTTGGGCTGTGTCAGGGAACTGGGCGGTTGCCAGTGACCAGGCTTGAGCTTCTCGTGTTTACATGCGAACCCTCCATAAAGAGCCAAATGATGTCACCTGGATGGCACGAGCACTCTGTGCAAAGATGACCTTCATCTATCACCCAAAACTGATGGCTCGGGAGGGGCTGGAAGGGAGGTGCTTTTCATTCTCACGAAACTGTGACAGTGCAGAAATGCAAAACTGTGTGGAAAGTGACTAAATCCTTCCCAAAGGCCAGGAGCAGCAGGAACACCTCCTGTGGGTTCTGCACCTCAGTTCCCTCCCCTCTCTCATGCCCTTGGTGATGGTTCTTTGCTGTTGACAAACTCAGGGAGGGGGAAGCAGGAGGTGAAAGGCTGCTGTGCGGGGAGTGCTTCCTGTTAATTGTCAGGAGATCCCTGGTCAAGTGTCTTAATGAGTAACGAGGCACTTGTTGGCTTGGCCTCTTGCCAAGATACCTGCTCCTGTGCCATGTGGCTGGGACACACAGCCAGGTTCCTGCACCTTGGAGCTGCAGTGTGAGGGCTTTGTGCTCTGCTTTTAGGCCAGCCAGAAGAAGATGATGATCCAGAAGGGTCTCCTGGACAAACACGGGAAGCCCAACGAGAACACGCCGGATTCGTGGAAGAAGGAGTACGTGGATTACAGGTGAGCAGAGGGCCGTGGGCTCGGAGCGACGTGCCGAGGGGAGGCTCCATGCAGCAAGGGCTGTCCTGGTGCTGCTGCCTGTGCTTAGACTGTGGCTGTCCTGACAAGGTGTCTTCACTGCCTGGCCTGGCTGGGTGCCCTGGTGTTGCTGAATCCCAGGGCATGAAAGGCGGGAGCAGACGGTTATCCCGCGGCAGCCTGTGCTGTGGCTGCGGAGGGAGTCAGTCTGCAAAAGGAAGGAGGGGAGGCCCTGCCGTTGTCCGGCCCGGCCCGGTGCCAACGTGGGCTGCGGGTCTTCCCTACACTGGACCTCTGGTCTTCCCTACACTGGGCCTCTGCTCCTAGCACTGGAGTTGGCTGAGGAGCTGTTGGGAAGGGGAGGAAGCGGCTTTGGGTGGCAGCATCAGTCCAACTCTGTGACATCCCTTCCATTTCAGGGATACTGTCAAGAAAGAGGAAGCAGCAGCGCCCCGGGCTGTCTCGGAGCCAGAGAGGGTTCCAAAGGTGAGTGTCACCGGGGGTTTTCAGGTGTAATCAGGTCTGATTTAGGCCCACAGAGGAATGTTACTCCAGAGAACTCTCCTGAAAGCCTTGGGAGGTCTTGGAAGTGTCATTTTACATAGATGCTGCCTCTGACATTCCCAGGCAGAGCTTCTACGTTGTGCTGGGGGGATGCAGGTGCATTTCAGGCTCTGTATGGGCCGTAGGGAGCATTGGGGTACAAACTGAGAGAGGAATGCTGTCCAGTGTACACTGGAAGGGAATTCTGGCTGTTGGTAGCTCACTCTCCTATTCAGAGCAGGCCAAGGAGTTGGATTGAGTTTGTCGACACGCTTGGGCTTGTGTCAGTCGTCTTCTGTTCCATCCCTGTCCCCTTTTGGGAGACGACCTGTCTGACAACATATCCCCCTAACAGAGGAAACGGGAGTCGGAGAGTGAAAGCGAAGAGTGTGTGGCCCCACCGTCCCCTGCCACCCCCCCGCCAGATGAGGTGAGCAAAAAGGAAAAGAAGAAGAAGAAGAAGAAAGACAAGGTCAAAGAGGCTGCTGAGAGTGGAGAAGAGGTGATGGAAGTGGTAGGTAGCTGGGGACACCTCTGGTGTCCTGTAACAGGCCCTGGTGGAGGGTGGCACGAGGTCTAGTGTGACGCTGGCTTGTGCTTGTGGGAAACACATTGTGGTGCTTGGCTGGGGGGAGTTGTGGCCATGTGCCAGATGCCCCCTCAGAAACGAGCAGTAGGTGATTCTTTTCCTAACTCCTTCCTGCTCTCTCCAACAGACCTGTGAGAGCAGCACCAAGAAGAAGAAGAAAAAGAAACAAAAAGTAGAAGAGAGCTCGGAATAAGCGACTGGATCTGCCCGAAGCAGGCGACCTCGTCAGTGGGGAGGGAGGAGTGTGAGGCCTTGAAGAAAAAGAGGACTGGCCAGCAAGTTCCAAGCTCCTTTTCCACTGTATAGATGAGCGAGGGTGTATTTGTCCAGGATGTGCCCTGTTTAGGTACCTCTCCTCATCCTGTTTTAAGGGTAGCCAGAGGAGAGGAGTGCCTGTCTTGACCGCCCCTGCACTGGACTGCCCTGTGAAGCCGGACACCTTGATGCCAGTAGAAGTGGGGTCTTAGGGAAGTGGCAGCTCCTGGCTCTTGGTGTCTCCATTTTCACTATGGGAGGGAGGAGTTGGCGCTTTCCCCCCTCTTGCCCTGCCTCTTTTTTCCTTCTCTTCCAAGCTCAGAGCTGTTACCCGACAGTCACAGAATGTGTTGATGCCCGAGAACTTGCCCAGTCGTTGCCCATCTGAATGGTTTTGGCGCGAGGGCAATTGAATCGGTTATTTTAAGGGCTCTGATTTTAAAGCTCGCCATATGCTTGGCTTGGTCCTCGGCTAGCTGAGATGAAATATTCTGCCGAAGGATATCCTTTGGTACTTTTTAAAAACTTTTATCATAAAAAATCAGAACATGAATTGGCTGCTTTTTTGCTTTATGGCGCTTGTTAGTTTTGTGGGCTGCTCCCCTGCCACGGTGCTTGCTGTGCCCAAGTGTTGGAACGAGATTGCGGTGCTCTCAGCTGCCTTCCATCTTTTTGGTATCCAGTATTTTCCAGGGGCTGGAAGTGGGGACACTACTGGGAGCAGGGCACGGTGCCTAGGAAGCAGTGGACCCAGTGGCTTCTCCATGGGCCTCCAGACTGGAGGCCTGTGGGGCTGCAGCCCTGTGAGGGGCACTAGGTACGAAGCTGCGGTGATTTCCGAATGACCTGTCCTGGTTCCCCATGGTGGATCTGGTCAATGTGTCTAAGTACCTGAGGGGAGAGTGTAAAGAAGATGGGGCCAAGCTCTTCTTGGTGGTGGCCGGTGACAGGACAAGGGGTAAGGGGTACAAGCTGAAACCCAGGCAGTTCTATGTCCATGTGAGGAAGAATGTCTTTGCTGTGAGGGTGACAGAGCCCTGGCACAGGCTGCCCAGAGAGGCTCTGGAGACCTTCCAAACCCGCCTGGATGCCACCTTGTGCCCCTTGCTCTGGGTGTCCCTGCTGGAACAGGGGGTTGGACTAGACCATTTATAGAGATCTATTCCAACTTCAACCTGTCTCAGATTCCGTGGTCCCTGGGAGCGGGTCTTTATCACAGCAATAGGGCTGAGCTGGGATCTTACCCTTTGGTGGGGAAGGATCTGGGCTGCCTTGTTCTGAGTTTCCACCTTTGCGGAGACCGTAACATTGTCTTAGTGCTGCTTTTTAATCCTCTCTTTTCCCAGTCTTGACTTTTCTCTCCTCTGATGCTCCTTGAAGCATGTGGTGGTCGGGAGCTGAGCAGGAAAAGCTGAGTTTTATTTACTCCTTTTTTACGTGAAAAATAAAAGGACCCCTGTTTTTCAGCGGGTGCTGGTTCTTGCTCCCCCGGCTCGCCGGCTGCTTTGTGGGGTGGCAGTCAATGCATGTACCTGTCCCCACTGCCTGTCCCGAGGAGTTACAGGCACAGAGGGGTGATGGTGTCAGCAAGGGCTGCCCGGGAGGGACCCTGGTCAGGCTTGACGCAGTGATTGTCCATGATGGACTACAGGGGTTTGGAGGCCACCCCTCCCCAGTCTAGTGTTTAATGGGCAGTGTCCTGAGGGGCTGGAGACCCTCTTTGCTCCTGGCCTCTCTTACCCCAGTGTCCCAGCATGGGGTGGTGGGAGCAGAGCTGCCCCTGGGAGCCCACGCTGCAAACCACAAAGCCTGGCCGCGTTTCAGCACTCGTTTATTGCTGCTCGCTGTTTCCCTGCTGCGCATCCCAACAAAGGTCCCTATCGCACACGAGCAGGTTTTATTTTGGCATCCTCAAAAACCCCCAGGAGACGTCCCCGTGCCCTTCCCCTCTGCCCAACGCCCGGGCGAGATCCTCTCTCCAAGGCCAGGGATTGCCCAGAGCTGCAGTGGAGCCTGGACCCCCCAGCCTTGGGTCACCCCTGTGTCCCACGGAGTCCCCTCATGGGGCTGGTTCATGGTTGCATACAGTGTGTGAGACCCCCCTGGGTTCTGGAAAACATGCCTGGATGATCATTGTAGAGACACCGTTTCTACCGCATGCAATGGATAACTTACTGGCTCTAGTTAATGAACTGTCCCTGCAGGGTTTGGTCTGCGGGACTTTCTCAGCTGCTGCTGAATTTCTCTGTCCAGCCTGTGGCAGCTGGAGCTGCACAGTGAGAACTTAAATACCGGGAGTTTTTACAAGTTACAGCTGCACAGGGTGGGTGGGTGCGGAGCCCCCAGCTCCCGGGCCCAGGGCAGCCCTGCCAGGGGACGGTGCATCCAGTGCCACAGCCCCTGCTCCCCACAGCCCTGTGTGAGGGAGCGCACGGCCCCGGGCGTCACGGGGTCCTCCTGGGTGCCCCTTGGGCTACGGCATCCGAGGGACCGGTGCAAAGTCCAGGATGGGCTGGGGGCTGCTGCAGGATTGTGCTTTGTCCGGAGCCGAGGGAGGCCCTGGCTGTGGCTCTGTGCTGGGCGCCCCGGGCTCCATGGATCGGAGGCAGGGAGAGGTGCGGGGCGCTCTTGGCGGGGGAGTCCAGGAGGAAGAGGAGGAGGAGGCGGCTCCTCGTCCCCCCGTTGCTGCAGGCTGGCCGGGGGGAAGCGGCCGAGCGGGTACGTACAGCTCAGTACACCCAGGAGACGGGCACCCACTGCGGGGAGCTGCACGCCTGCTCGAAGGCGTCCTGCAGCAGCCGCAGGCTCTCGTCCACGCCGTTGTTGACCAGCGAGAGGTCGAAGTAGTGCGCGTAGCGGCTGCGGATGCTCTCCGAGTCCTTGCGGAGCTGCTGCAAAGCCTCCGACTGCGAGGAAGGCGAGAGGGCTCAGGGGCCGGGGCAGGACGGCAGCAGCGAGGAGCCTGAGCTGCCCGGGTCCCTGTTTAGCCCTGCGCCGTCCCCTCGAGTCCCCCGAGCTGTGCCAGCACTAAACACAGTGTCGGCCTGGCCCTCCCCAATCCCCTCCCTGGGCTGCAAGCAGCACTGGGGGCTCTGCAACCGCCCGCGGGAGCGCCGGCCTGTGGCGACAGCAGCAGTGGGAGCACCCAGGGCTCCCGGGGACAGGGCTGGGGGTGCCAGCCCCCCACCCCGAGCGTGGCCCTGCAGGGGACGAGCACCCCATGTCAGGGCTGGCCGTGCCCCAGTGATGAGGACGGCAGCGGGAGCAGCAATTGGGGTGCCGAGGGCTGCTGGCCTCTCCCCTGCCTATTTCTGTGTCCTGAAGATGCTGTTCCCAAAGCCAGCGGAGCGAAGGAGGACGCGGAGCTGGGCCCCGGAGCCGGGAGAGCCCGGGGCGGCTTCTGGGGCTTCTCCCGCCGGCTTTAGAGCACTGGGACAGGCCGAGGGTGGCAGAGGGGACACTCACCTGCTCCGCCTTGTCCGTGGGGGCAATGAAGACGATGAACGGGGAGAGCTCGGCCGTGCGCACGATCTTGAGGGTCTGCAGGGAGAGCGGGCGGCGACGCTGCAGCGAGGCCCATCCGTGGGGCACGGCAGCTCGCCCGGAGCCACGGGCCGTGCCGGCACCTCGCCAAGGACCCCCTACCTGGGGCTCGATGTCCAGAATGGCAACTTTGTCCTGCTCGTGGATCTTGTGCACGGTCTCGAACTTGGTGCCAAACATGTTGCCCTGGTAGCTGCCGAACTCCAGGAACTCGTTGGCCGAGATGTCCCGGGTCATCTCCTCGGTGGAGACGAAGTAGTAGTCCTTGCCGTCCACCTCGTTCTTCTTCTGCGGCCGCGTGGTGTCTGGGGAGGCAGGGGGACGCCCCGGGCGCTCACACGGGTGCTGGTCCCCAGGGAGAACGGGGAGGGGGAGCAGGACCAGGACCCGCACGGGAGCCCCTTTCCCACCTGCCCGGTACTTACAGGGCGCCGGGTACATGAACTTCTCAGGGTTGCTGCTGAGCAGGGCGTTCTTGATGTGGCTGCGCCCCACGCCGCTGGCCCCTGCGGGAAGGGGACGATGGAGGTGCCGGTCCTGGCAGAACCGCCTCTCACCGAGAGCCATCCCGAGACATCCACGAGCCGGGGCCTCTCCCGGCCCTGCTGCCCGTGGGCTCGGAGCAGGCAGGACCTACCTATGAGCACCAGGGTCTTCCTCTTGAAGGCGGGCAGCCTCACCACCTCCTCGTAGGACACCACGTCCAGCTGGTCAAAAACTGGCGCCGGGCACAGAGAAGGGTCAGAGGACAGATGGAGCACTCATGCGCATATGTGTGTGCATGCATGTGCATGTGTGTGCGTGCATGTGTGTGCACACGTGCTGGGCCAACTCTTTGGCTAAACCTATGGAGAAGCCGGCGGGCAACCCAGGAGCAGGACCCGGCCCCATCGAGGGGCTTGTGGCGGAGCAGCCCAGTCTCCGGTGCCAGGGCCGGCGCTTCTCCCCCCTCATTCCACGGGCTGCAGCCGGCACCGGGAACTGCGGAGCCCGCAGTACTGGGGAGCTGGATTTATCTCACTGATTTACAACCTTGTTTGTCAGAGCCCGGAGCTCGGGCTCGGAGCCAGCACGTCCTCGGGCCACCGCCTTGGCTGGCCCGGCGCTCAGCGCTGGCCCCGTTGGGGACATTTACACAGGCACTTGCCCTGGAGCTCGGTGGGCAGGATGAGAAGGGACCCCCCCAGGGAAGGCTGCCAGCCCTGGGTCCCAGGGCCAGCGCACTCGAGCCGCTTGGGCTAAACCGTTGGGGCAGACCAGAGGCCAGGGTGAGGGCCAGGGCCCCCACGCGGCTCACGCTTACTTGAGCTGTGCTTGGCCAGGTATTTATCTTTGCACTTCTTTTTCTTCCCGAAGGGGCTGCAGCTCTGGGCTTCGCTCTGGCTCGACTGGGTGACACTCGCCACGCGCCTGCCAAGAGAAGGGGACAGGGCCATAGGGAGCCCAGCGCGGCACCGGGAGCGGGACTCCCGCCCGGCACCTACCACTCCTGCAGCTCCGGAGAGGGGATGAGGCCGGCCGCCTCGGAGCAGGAGCCCTCCACGCGGCCCTGCCACCAGTTGCTGTCGTCCTTGTTGATGATCTGAATGACGTCGCCGGTCTGGAACTTGAGCCCTGCTTCCTTGCAGGGGATCAGGGTGTCCTTCTTGGGGTCGTAGTCAAACTGGGCCCTCATGAACATCTGCAAGAGAGACAGAAGGGACCAGGTCAGCGGTGCGGGCTCTCCGAGACCCCTGCAGCGTGTCCGGCCTCTCCACGATCAGCCGCTCTCACAGAGCCAAATGCAATGAAGTTTTGTCTGCAAATGCATCGCAGTTTGGTCTGCAAATGCATCACGGTTTTAGCTGCAAATGCATCGCAGTTTGGTCTGCAAATGCATTGCAGTTTGGTCTGCAAATGCATCATGGCTTTAATTGCAAATACATGGCAGTTTGGTCTGCAAATGCTTTGCAGTTTTAGCTGCAAATGCATCACAGTTTGGTCTGCAAATGCATCACGGTTTTAGCTGCAAATGCATCGCGGGTCTACAGGGGCTGCTCAGGGCTCGCACATGCAGTCCTTGTTTTCCAGGAAGGCCGTTCAGGAAGAACCGAGCAGCAGGATGGCCGGGGGTCACCTCTCCCTGGCTGGGACAGGCTGTTTTCTGCAGCGCTGCTTGCTTGCAGGGCCCAGAGCAGCAGCTTTTCAGCTGGAACGCAGCCGCAGTTACCTCTGGCCCGTGCACCGGGCAGGATCAGGCCAGAGCAGCAGGTCAGGGCAGCCTGGGCCACCAGACCCCGTCTGCAAGAAGGTGGCATCACAGAGCGGCGGGGACGGGGCCTCCCCTTGGGCGCCTCCATGGCGAGTGGCCACCCCGAACCGCAGCACGTCACAGCCCTGCCCTGCCCCAGTGCTCCATTCCCGTGCGGACAACCCGGGCGGGCGGCAGCGGCCCCGTGCCGGCGCTCAGGGTAGCTCTGCCCCGGTGCTGGACACCACTGGGACAAGGACGGGGCAGCAGGGAAGGGCAGCCGCAAATAGACCCGTGCAAGGTGGCAGGAGGTGGCTCTGGGAGAGCCTGGCGCGATGGGGAGGCAGTGGCAGCACTTAGGGATGGCTGAGGGAAGGAAGGGGCATCCCAAGCGCTCACCCACCGCCCCGGTCCTTGGGGGGTGTCCCAGGTGAGGACACAGTGTCCCAGCCCCACGGGGACAGGCGAGTCCTCCCCGTCACCCGGAGCCGAGCTCAGGGCAGCCTCTTTGCAGAGGAGGGAGCAGGTCCGCAGGTCCCTGTGCTGCAAACGGCGGCAGCGGGTTGGCGGAGCCGCCGCCTCCTCTGCGGCGCTTCCTGCCTCCCCCGCGCGGGCTGGTGGCAGCCACGTCACCGTGACGGCGCAGGAGCCACCGCCGAGCCGGGATGTGGCCTTGGGGCTCCGCAAGGGCAGCAGCAAAGTCCCCACAACCGCAGGGGCCCCCCGTGCACGCGGGGTGGGCGCAGCCGTGGCGGGGGCGAACGCAAGGCCAAGTCTCGGCAGCCTCCTGCACGTCCCTCCCCGGTCCCCGGGCCGCTCTGGTCCCTCTCCTGGCTCTGCTCCCGCTGGCCCTGCGGCCGCGGCACGGCGTGGCCGGCACACCTGGACCCTGCACTTACCTGGAGAGCAGGAAGGCGGCTTTGTTGGTTGGGAATGACCTTTATGGAGACCGTCCCCTTGGTTTCTTTCTAGCGAAGAAAGGAAGGGGAGAGAAAGATGCGTTGGAGGAGAGGGCACCCGCATGGCCCCGCCGGCAGCAACGTGCTCCGGGGCCCGCGGGGCTCCTGGCTGCATCCCGTGCGAGGCACCGGCCCTCCTGCCCCGGGACCTGCCCCTCTCACCGCCAGACACCTACCAGCATCTTCTGCAGCTGGTCAACCGAGTGGTTGCTCACGCTCTGCCCGTTGATTTCTATGATCTCGTCGCCCACGTGAAGGGAGCCTGTTGGCGACGGGAGGAACGAGCCCGTGAGACGCAGGCACCAAACCCAGGCCCGCGGGGATAGCAGGGATAGGCTCAAACTTCCCGCCTCGACCGAAAGGCTGGAAAAGGGCCTCGCACTGTAAGTAGGGAGCACCTCATTCCCACATCCCCTTTGGAAATGTCCAGTCCAGAAAATGGCACCTAATTGTTTCTTTTGGCACCTCCCTTGGGTTTTCAGAGCGAATCCATCACCAGTCTGGCCCATCTGGGCACCTGAGGAGGGGAAGAGCTTCCTGCCCAGTCCTGGGGACACAACCCATCCGTACCCGACCGCAGCACGGGGCGGACAAGGGGCCATCTCCGGTCCCGTGTTTGGAAGTCCCTTCCCTCAGCCTCTCCTTTCTCCCTAGAAGCCTCCAAAGCACCAACACGACACCCGTGCAGACAGAGAGCTCCTCCAGCCCTGGGTTCCCGCCGTATTCCTGGCGCAGGCACCAGGCTGACCGTGCGACAGGGAGAAGCCGGCAGCGCCGCAGAGCTGCCCCGGCTCCGCGCGGGAGGATGCCAGGGCGCCCCGGGCCGCCGTCCCTCGCCGTTACCTTGCCGGTGGATCATGCCCCCGTGGAAGATCCTGGCCACCATGCAGCTCTGCTTGTCATTCAGCTTCAGCGTGATTCCCTGGAAGACACGAGACTCCCTGAGCGCCCGCGCTCCCGGCAAAGGCCTCTCGGCACCAGCACCGCCCGCCGACGAGGCGCCCTCCAGTCCCCCAGGGCACTCCCCACGTGCCAGATCCACAGGGATGTCGTCCAGGCTCCCAAGGCAACGCGGCTCTGCCTGCACCCGTCCAGGGCCGCCAAGCCCGGGCCCCTCGGCGGCTCTCACCATGGGCTCCTCGGTGACCTTCTCGAACTGCACGAGGCGAATCTTGCGCACCTCGCGGCCGCCGGCGTGCGAGGGGCTGCCCGGCAGGGCCGAGCCGTTGGTGTAGATGTCCTCGGTCATGGCGTTGAGGGACGGAGCGACGGCCTGTCAGGGCAGAACGGGGACCGGGAGTTAGAGGCCCACGAGGACGGGCAGGAGGAGCTCCCTGATCCCCACTGCGGTGCCGAGCGACTCCCGCGTTGGTGTCCCTAGGGCTCCAGCGGGACACAGAGGGCTCTAGGAGAGCAGACACAAACAGGAAGAAAAGGAAAACCGAACTTCACCCGGGGACACGTGGGCTTCATCAGCAGTTTTGCAGCTTGGGAAGTTGCGGGAGGCAGAAGGACTTTGGAAAAGCAGAGGAACCTGAAGTCAAAGAGCTCACGGCTGGTTGTTTTCTGCAGCAACGAGTCCCAAGCAGGATTTAGGAGCCCTTGGCCCCGAGGGTGGCTGGTTGCAGAGCACGAAGCCCAGGACGGCTTCACGGAGCAGCTCGGGACTCGCCCGGCGGGAATGGGAGCACCGCGAGGGCCACGCTCCACTCGGGATCACTTTGCAAGTTCAGCTTTTCCTTATCTAGGCCAACGGGTAAAGTGACTTGGTCCAGAGCCACGTCCACACCTGGAGACGTGCAGGAAGCCCCAAGCCGGGAACTCCTTCCACGGGCATCTCTCAAGGAACATTAGCCAGAGATCCGACCTCACAGCCCCTCTCCAGCTGAGGCCACCAGGAGCCCGCGCAGAGACAGTCCCCAAGGTCCCCGTGAGCGCCAGCCGGCCCGGACGGCCTCCTGCATTCCCCAAAGCTCCCACCGCGTCCCTCGTCCTGCCCCGACCCGGCCGGGAGCCGCGCGCCGGGGCCGCGGGCCAAGGCGACACGTGCCGCTTGTTTATTCCCAAGTGACCCGTTTCCAAGGGCTGCTCTCCGCGGAGCGGGACGGCGGCCGCTCCGGCTGCCAGCGGCGGGAGCACCGAGGAGGCGGCTGAGCCACGGCCGGGAGCGACACCGGGGACGGCGCGGACGGAGGGGGACCCCCGGACCCGCTTGTCTGCCCCATGCAGAGGGGGCTGCGCTGGGGCTGCGGCTGCCCCAGCTCTGCTGAGCAAGCAGGAGAGCAGCGGGAGGAGGAGGAGGAAGTCGGCAGCCTTGCCCCAAGGCCAAAGGGCCCCTGCGGTGACCTGAGTCAGCAGAGCTCCCTTATCGCGCTGCGGGAAGGCACCTCGCGGCCCCGGGCCCAGCCGAGCCCAGCGACCCGGCACCGCCGGCGGCTCCGCTCGGCCCCGACCTTTGCGTTTTGCTGAGGAACGGACAAAACGGGCAGCCCCGCGCGCTGACGCAGCCCCGGGCCCTGGGGCGCGGGCACGAGGTGCTGGGGCTGGCGCCGTACCCTGCACATCCCTGCGGTGCCATCGCCCGTGTCCCAGGGACACCTCGAGGGCCCCGGGCTCCTCCTGGACACGTCCACAGGGAACTCCATGAGGCTGGAGAGCTCCCGGTCTTGTCCCCATGGCCGGGTCGGCACCACCGCGGCCCCGCTGGGCTGCAGTCAAATATTAACGGGGCAGCCCCTGCACAAGGAGCCCGAGCGGCACTCGGGGAAAGCAGCGCCCGGAGCAAGGGGCGCGTGGGGCAGGTCGGGAGTGCCCGGATCCGCTCGCCGCTCCGGCCGCGCAAGGGCGGCCTCGAGGACGGGACGCACACGGAGGCGACCGGCGCCAGGTCCTGACGCGCGGGGCGCCGGGGTCCCGCTCGGAATCACCCCGGATCGAGGGCACGATGCACCAGGGAGACGCTCTCTGCTGCCCGACGCACCCGGGGCCTCCGGAGGACACCCACGGCACCCGCCCGCGGTCCTGCTTCCTTCCCAACAGACACGGGCTCATTTAGGATAGGGAAGAGCTACCCGGGCAGGTCAGAGGGAGAGGCTGGGGCTCTGCACAGCCCCGCGCGGGCTCCAGCCGTGGAGGCGGGCGCTGGCACGGGGCAGGTTTGCAAGGGCGCTCGGCCTCGTTGTGCTGAGGTCCCGTTTTCCTGCCCGGAGCGATCGATGCAGCCGGCCTGGGGTGTCCGCGAAACCGCCGCCCCCGCGGGAAAGTCACCGAAACCCAAGGAGGAAACCTGAGGTGCCCCCGTTGCTCCATCCCCAACCTTCCAGCGCCACAAAAGGGCCTTTCCCCAGCGCCGCTGCAGCCTCCAGCACACCCCAGCCCAACTCCAGGAATCGGCCCCATCCACCTCATTTTGGGCCAGAACCACACGTTTCGCTCAATGCCAACTACTAGTCTGGCCTGCAGGCATGTCAGGACACGCAGATTCCAGGCTCTGCTCCAGAGCAGGAGACGGATGGAAGGGTCGGAGCATTCCTGCCTGCTTGCTCTCCCAATGCTCTCCCAACGCTTCTCCTGCCCGGCTCTCCCCGGGGCAGATCCGCTGCCCGCGGTGCAATGGGGTGACTGAGTCACCGCAGATAAGGCGGCTGCCCAAGGTCACCCCGTCCAGCCGGGAACAAAGCCCACAGCTCGCCGCGAGGCTCTGCTTGCAGCAGGGAGATAAGGGGAAGACACCGGTCACGGGGAAGGGGACCGGCGCCGGGCGACGCCAGGGCTGCTCTGCCAGCAAAGCCGCCGTGGGGGGTGCGGGACGGCGCTTCCCAGGCGGCCCAGCCGGCAAAAGGGGAAGAGGAACCTCCTGTCCGAGCAGGGGCACGACAGGCTGGAACCAGGAGCCTGTCCCCAGAGAGGAGCCCTATGGGGCCACAGCAACCCTCAAACCTGTTTTTTCCCTTCTTTTAAGAGCACTGTGCAGGGCTGAGCCATAAAAGCCCCTGAAGCACCGCAGGGGGCCAGGTCCGAGGGAGCCTCCCTGGGATACTTGGCCGTTCAACAGGATGGGCCAGATCCAGCACTCGGGGAAAATTCCCTCTGCTTCCAGGGGCACCCGGCAGCAGCAAGGACAGCGCAGCACAAGGCAGGGGGGAAGCTCAGCATGGGGCAAGGGGGGAGCTCAGCATGGGGCAAGGGGGGAGCTCAGCACAGGGCAGGCCTGCTCAGACTGTGACTCATGCAGCGACTCCTGTTCAGACCCAGACATCTCCACTGGGAGTAAACCAGCGGCTGCCCAGCACAGGAGCTGGGGACCTACCCTGGTCACAGCGGCAGGGACGGCGGCAGCTCCCCCTGCACCGGCCGCAGCACGTGCCCGGCCCCGGGAGCACCGCGGGCCGTGAGACGCGCTGGTGACACCGGCCCCGCCGCGGCCCGTGGTTGCTCAAGCGCCCGAGCAGCTCATGTGACGGCGGCGCCGGCTCAGACCAGCTGCACAACTTTGCAGCAAAAACAAGCGCGCTCGCCCGGCGCCAGGATGCTGCAGCCGCCGCCACGCTGCCCCCAGGGAGCCCCCGGCCCCGAGCGAGGGACCCAGGGGACACGCGGGGACCGGCGCTGCCACGGATGGGGGACAGACCCAGGCACCCGCTCCTGCTGCCGTGGGGGTCCTGCCTCCGTGGCCTTGCTCCCCATGGCGGGTGCGGGAGGGATGGGGTGGAATGGGTGGCTCTGGGCCACCCCCTGTGGGGTATTGGGGGGCACCGTGGAGCCTGATGTGGGCACGTGGTGCCTGGGGGTAGGGGGTACCAGGGGTCTAGGGATAGCGGGGGCTGGGGGGGCTGGGGGGCCTGGGAGGTCTGGGTTGCCGGTGGGGCTGGGGGCGCCGGTGGGGCTAGGGCTGCCAGGACCCCCAGGGCTCCACATAGGGGAAGGAGCTGGGTGCTCGGAACCGCAGCCCCGACCCCCTCCCGATGGCTCCCTAGGGCAGAGCTCCCCAGGCCGTGTCGGGCCGGGCCGGGCTCACCTCGGGCTTGGGCCGGCTCTGCAGCAGATGCTCCAGGTAGAGGTCGGAGAGCGCCGTCCTCATGCTGCTCACGCTGTCGCTGCGGCCCGACTTGAGGGTCATGTCGCCGTCACGGCGCGGCCACCGCGCCGCCAGCAGCTGCAGCCGGGCCCGCTGGCTCCAGCAGAGCGGCCCGGCCCCGCCGCCCGCCTCCGTGCCGCTCCCGCTCGCAGACCCGGTTCCGCTCGCAGCTCCGCTCCCGTTCCCGGCCCGGCTCCGGCTGCGGCAGCGCCGCGGGCGGCCGCTCGCTCCGCCCGTCGCGCAGCGGGGGAGGCGGCGCCGCGGGCGGAGCTGCGGTCGGGCCCCCCCTCCCCGGCCCGGTCCCGCCGCCCGGCCTCCCCCCCGGTGCTGCCCCCGGCTCGGCCCGATCTCTGCGGGCGCAGCCGCCCCCATTCCCGCTCCCGGCCGAGGCCGCGGGTGGCGGCGGGGGGACAGAGGCCCTTTGGGTCCCGTCTGCAGGAGACGGCGGTGTCCCCCCCCAGGACCCGCCTGGCTCCCGCACTGGCGTCACCTCAAGCATCGTTCTGCTCCGAGAGCCAAGCGGTGGTGCAGGCGAGGGAATCGCCCCCCCTCCATTCCTCCCATCCCATCCCAACCCCTTCCCTCGCCGCCCGGGGCTCTGCATCCCTCTTTGGCCTGCAATTCCTGTCCTGGGCCAATTTCTCCTCCAAAAATTGAATGAAGGAGCTGGGCACCAAGGCTCCGTGGCCAGAGGCCCATCCAAAGTGGTGTCAGTGCAGCCACTGTCACCGCCTGGCTGCTCCCAGCAGCATCCTGGGCCCGAAGGCGGGAGCTGAGGCTGGAAAATTCGTGATGGAACTGGGCTCCCCTCCGCAAGGACCACCCGCGTGGGCCTGCTGGGGTCCCTCCACAGAGGGGGGGTGTCCGAGGGGTGCGGGCTCCAGCTCCGGTCGGGACGGGCACGCCTGGGCGCCGTGCGGCACGGCGTTGACACAGGCGGCTGATGGAAGGTGCTAATTAATTTAGAGGCCAGGCCAGAGCCGCGCGAGCGCTGAGTGAGCGGCTGCAGGAGGGACGGACGTCTGCAAGCGCTTGCCGTGTTGCCTGTCCCAGGCTTTTCCATGCCATGGGATATCCGGCACCCTGCCGTGCTCACGCGCTTCTCGAGGTCATGGGTGAGCTGGCCCTCTTGTGCTGAGGAGGGATCCTGCTTCAGGATCTCAGCACGAGTCCTGTCGATACCAGAGCCCCAGAAGCCTCTTGTTTGGGGATGGGAAAATTCATTCGGGGTGGGGGGATATTTCCTTCTTGGGAACAGAAGTAGGGCAGTGCTTCGGCTCTTGCTCTCTCCAGCGTCTCTGGGCATCGGGTGCTCCCGAGGAGGCTTCAGGGCCCCGGCCCCCAGGAGGGGCCTGGCCTTTCCCGCACATCTTCCCTTCCTCTCCGTGTTCCTGGGGCTCCTCAGTCTAAAGCCACCCTGAGAAACGTGGAGAAGGAGGGTACGAATCCTTGGAAATGGAAGACAGGGAAGCAGGAAGCCAGGAGGGCTCAGGGGGGAAATCCTCCTATAAAGTCTGGGCTTGGGGACCCTGAGGTTTTTCCCCCCTATTTACTTTGTCTATGACCCAGGACAGCCCCCTGCCCTGCAAACCTCCTCCTCCTCCTCCTGCCCTGTCCCCCTGGCTGGTGACCCGGTGGGCGCAGAGGGCCAACGCAGAGGCCCCGGAGCCTGTCCCCGGGGAGAGAGGGCCGTACGTGACGCAGCAGAGCAGCAGCAGGACGAGCAGGGTGACGGGGAGGACGTAGAGCACGGCCTCGGGCAGCTCCTCGCGGAAGTGCCACCAGACGTCGTCCAGGTAGTCGGAGAGCCAGGAGCGGCGGACGCCTGCGGAGCGCACGGTGCCGGCTGCGGTGACCGGCTGCGGCGCCAGGCCCCGCGGTGGGACCCACGGGGGACTCACGGCGGAGGGGCTGGCTGGAGCCTCCTCCCTGCCCCGAGCCCAGAGGGGCCTCGGGGCCGATGTCCGTGCGCTGCGGGGGCGGCCCGGGGGCCCCTTCCCGCCCGGGCTGCGGCCTCCCCCGGGCCGGCTGCGGGATGGCCGTGGGCTCGCCGGGGCGCTGCGGGGCCAGGGCGCTCAGCAGGAGCAGCAGGGCAGCTCCGGGGACCATGGAGCCCGGCAGCAACTTCTCACCCACAGGGATCCCTGGAAAGCTGCAAGGTTGGAGCATGTTGAGGGGCAATGTTGCCCTTCCCCAGGGCTGCAGGCATCTGAGAGCCCTGCCGTGCCCGGCTGGCCATCCTGGAGGGACGGGAGGTGGTTGGGAGTCGGAAGCCTTGGCGGGTCTCAGAAATGCCCGGCGCTGAGGCAGCCTCCCTGGGCAGGAAGCCTCGGCTGCCCGCTGAAGCGGAGCTGCTGGGGCGGGAGAGCAAATCCGGAGAGGCAGCGGGAGCCCTGCCGCTACCCGCGGTGTAAATCATGGGAGGAAACGTGCACAGAGAGACACGGGGTGGATGAAGGGAGGGAGTCTGTTCATTCCCTCCTGGGAATGCGGGGGAACTGAGGTGGGCCGCTTGGAGAACCGGGCCCTGCTGCTGTCTGCATCTCGGGGGGCCGGGGTGCTTCTGCGATGGGCGTCGTGCCGGGAGGGAGCGGGGCCTGGTCTGCATTTCCCCATGGTCGGTGTCAGAGGACACTCGCAGTGACGGGTGCCAGGGCTCGGCAGGCTCTGCCACGTGCACCCGCCTGCCCGCGGCCTTTTCCAAGTGCTCCCCAGGGCTCGGCACAGCCCTCGCGCTGGGATGCAGCTGTATTTCCAGCCCTGGCACCGGAGAACATCCCAGAGCACTGAGTGATGCCGAGCTCTGATCCCATCCTGGGCCTTTGGCTTCGCTCTCCTGAGCTTGTCCTGGAGCAGGAGGAGCCTCGTCCTCCCAGCCGGAGCCGAGACCTTTCCCCCGGCTCCAGGAGGACCGGCCCGCCCTGCCCCAGGCGGGGACAGATGCTCCTGGTTATTGTCAGAATGCAATTAAGCCCAAGGCTAATTGCGTCTGCTGCTTGGGGCTGTGGTGTGATTGTCACCAGCGCCACCGCGAAGGCTCCTTGTGCAGCAATGCGGAGCCGGGCGGTGGCTTCTCAGCCCTGCGTCGTCAGCGGAAGCCCCGGTTGCCGCTGCCTGCGGGGTGCCCTTCCCGGGGGCCTCGCGCTTCCTGCGGATGGAGCCGCGGACGCGGCATCCGTGCGGGCTGCGCGAGCAGCCGAGGGTCCCCAGGACCCCGCGCATCCCTGCTGGGCCAGGAGCAGGGAAGTCCCCTTCTCCAGGGGGGTGGGGACGGTAGGGACATCCTGGCAAGACAGTGTCACCCAGAGAGCTAGTCAGCATCACACACACCCCTCTGCTGCCCCCCGGGACTCACAGCACAGGGGACACGGGACTCTGGAGCCTCGGGGACAGCGATGCAGCCACCCCAGAGGAGACACTGGGGCTCTGTGCCTGACACGGGTCCGTGGGAACCGCCTGGTTCTGGAGCCTGTAGGGAACTCCGGGGCTTTCTGAGGTCGCTGTCACTTCAGGAGGTCCCTGTGACCAGGAGGGCAAGGGTGGGGCACTGCTGATGCCAGCCCAAGAGTCCTTCAGAGAGGGGCTCGGCCACCGCTGTGGCCACTGGCCACCAGAGACCCTGCCAGCCCTGCTGAGGCTTCAGTGGCTCTTTGGGGTCCTCCCCCTATGAAAAAATGCTGAAAAGAGGGTGTGGGGGGACAATCCAAGACTCCTTCCCAGCCTGTGGGGACAACGCGGTGCTGTCACCCCCTCTGCTTACAGGGATGGGCAGAAGGGCTGAGTGCAGAGCCGGGTGACCGGCTCTCCAGGTGACACCGTCCTGCTAGGATGTCCCTTTGCTCCCCAGCCGCTTCAGCAGCACCAGGGAAAGGGGTGTCAGGCAAAAGGGTGTCAGGCAAAACCCTCCCAGGAGGCACCAGGAGCAACCCAGGTGAAGGAGCAGGGAGGGCTTGGCTGGAGACGGCCGGGAGGAGCCGAGCGGTGACACGAGGCAAGAGCGGGAGGGGACGGAGACAAAAGGGAAGCGGGGCCAGAGCCCAGTGCTGACTCAGGCCCAGATCCTGTGATTGCAAAACGTGCCCAGGGGAACGGCAGGGATACCCGCCCTGGCCCTTATCGCTGCTGCGGCTCCTCCCGGGCTCTGCCCGGGAAACGCTGCGGATCCTCTGGGGCTAATTAATTACTAGCTGCTGGAAATGCTGCCTTGGAGCCCCCAGGGACTGCAAAGCTGGCGGGGACAGCAGAGAGTGAGAGAGATCCTGGAAAACTACGGTTTAATTCTTCAGCATCGCGGCTGGCTACATGGCAGGCAGTGTGTGACAGAGGCTGGTGACACCCTGCTGCCCACCCTGCGGCTCCGCAGACCCCCTCCTTGCCGGCACCGGAGCCACCCAGCGAGGGCTCCCCGTGGGGCTGCTCGTGGCAGTGGCCCCGGTGCCGGAGCTCGGACGGGGGACCCCAGGCCGGTCCCCGCAGCCTCAGTAGTCCTGCTGCGTGTCGCAGCCCAGGAACTCTGTCCGCAGGGCGATGTGGTTGTGCCAGCGGCGGGGGTGGATCCTCACGTAGCGGGCGAAGAGCGGCGGCTCCAGGGTGTTCGTCACCGTGCCCGTGTGATCTCGGTTTGCCTGGAAAACCTGGAAGGGGGAGAGAAACCGGTTCCCAGCTCCGCGCTCTTGCAAAAACCCGTCCCATGCTTGCTGCAAGGGGCTGCGCCCGGGGGCCGTGGGGGACCCGGGCTGCCTCTGACCTTCTCCTGGCCGTCCTGCAGGAGCGGGGTCCAGTGCACGCCGTCCCGGCTGCTGGAGACAGCAAACTCCTTCACGAACATGTTGGTGAAGACGGCCCTGGCGCCCTGCGTTATGACGGCTGTCACCTTCTTGGTCACTTCGAAGTCCACTTGCAGCCACTCACTCTGGCTGCTGGCCTGGGGGGGGGACACACAGCCCTTGGCAACAGCACCAGGAGCCACAAGACGGGGACGCTCTGTGCTTGGAGCCCAGCCGACCCTGTGCACCGTGCTGGGCTTCCCCTGCCCCGTCCTGTGTCTGCGCCGAGCTGCTCCCAGCCCAGTAACTCCCCTCCCGTGTTCCCGCTATATCCCAGGACCACCTCGTCCCCTGGGAATAGCACTGGCCCATATTCTCCATGTCCCGGCGCTGCCCGGGTGCGAATGGTGGCCCAAAGCTCAGTGCCACAGATGTCCTGCCAACAGGTCCTCCCTTGTCTGCTGGGCAGCTGCTGACCCAGGAGAGGCCGTGGGTGCCCAGCCGGCCCGTGGGGACCCTGCCCGGGCTACCTTGGGCCTCCAGGCGTTGGTCCTGCCCTGGCGGTTCAGGCGGGCCCGCGAGGGCGACCAGCTGGAGAGGACGGTGCTGCTGTAGGAAGACGCTGAGATGCGCTGGTCGGGGATCCTGCCATCCTCCATCCCAAGGGGCATGGAGCAGCCTGGAAGAGAGGGAGCGATGCATGCGCTTTCCCTGCTAAGAGCATCTCCTGTGCCTGCTGGTCTCATGGTCCCTGTGCTGCTCAGGGCTCGTGTCTCCAACGTGGGTCCGTCTGGGGGATCCCCAACTCCACCTGTCGCTGGTCCCAGCTTCTTTTCTCCTTGGGGATTTTATCTTAGAGCAAATTGAAGAATTTGTGCAGCTGCTAGGATAAATGGATCTATGGAGAACCTGGGTGCTGCAGGCACCAGGACTCGTGCTGAGCTCTCAGCTACGCAGAGCTGGGATGGTGACATCTCTAAGCCCATAATGAGGTTTTTCAGTGCTGTTCCTCCCACATCTCATTCCTATCTCCAGCCTCCTCCTTGCCCCTATCTCCAGCCCATCTTGTGCTGAGGGGTCTCAGAAGATTTGGATTGGGTCTTGGCTTTGGGTTCTGGCCTCAGGAGGTGCCTCTGGGGGGGACGTACTGTTCAGATCGCAGCCCATGAGCTCCATGCGCAGCGTGATCCGGATGTTGTAGTGAGTGGCGTTGATCCGAAGGTACCGGGCTACGATGGGAAGGCTGAAGTGATTTTCCTTCACTCCAGTAGCATCCACGTTTGCAAAGAAGAGCTGCAGGGAACGGGAGAGAAGGGACCATGGCACCAGGAGAGAGAGACCTGATGGGACAAGGACTAGCAGGGACAAGGCCACTTCTAACACTTGCTGCCGTCTTTACAGGAGAGCAACGGCTCTCGGGAGTCACCTCAGATGCAGCTCAACCCAGTGAAATGTGAGCGGGGCAAAACCAGGGGGAGCCACTAAGAACCAGGAAGGGGAGAAACTTAAGAGTCCACCCAAATTAACATTAAAAAAAAATCACCAATCCAAAAAATAAAATGTTATCCATCCGGGGTCTTTTGAACCTAGGAAATGTTTTGACCACAGTTGCTGGAGGCTTCTTAAACTTTTATAGATATTTCTCCTGCTGAAATCACAGAATGCTTAAGGTTGGAAGGGACCTCTCGAGGTCATCTAGTCCAACCCCCCTGCACTCGCAGGGTCCCCTAGAGCATGTGGCACAGGGTGATGTCCAGGCAGGTTTGGAAGATCTCCAGAGAAGGAGACTCCACCACCTCTCTGGGCAGCCTGTTCCAGGGCTCTGTCACCCTCCCTGTCAAGAAATTCTTAAGTTCCCGTGGAACTTTTGATGTCTTAATTTGTGGCCGTTTCCCATAGTCCTATTGCTGGCCACCACTGAGAAGAGGCTGACCTCATCCTCCTTGTTTCCTCCCTTGAGGTACTGATCAGTTTATGAATATTCATATGAATGTTCAGGTTGGGTTTTTTCTCCCCTGCAAAATCTATTCTCTAGCTCTAAGTAATTGTGTATCACACTGTTAAGCTGAGGATCTCACAGCCACAGGTGATCACGGAAAGAAAGCAATCAGTTAGTGTAAAATGAGGCAGACACACATAGAGAGAAAGCCCCTTGCACATCTGAGCTACAACTCGGTCATCCAACAGTGACACTTTCTGCCCTACTTTAACATCCACCGGGCTCAAGGAAATCTAAATCCCATGTACGGTGCTTATCAGAAATTGTCACCCCCAGAGACTCCGTTTTGGGAAGACACCATCTTTCTCAAGGCCCGTTCCTCTCACCATCTGGCTGTTGGTAGAGTTCCCCTTGTACGTCTTCCACCTCTGCCCATCAAGGCTGTAGAAGACAACAAACTGGGAGACGTAGAGACTGGAGAACTTTTGTCGGGCCCCTTGGGTTTTTATGCCGTGAATGATCATGGGATGTAAAAGATCCACCTGGGAAACAAAGACAAGGAACAATTTCATGAAAAAAAAAAATGTGACCCATATTTTGGAGGTTCATTGTAAACCCATGGAACTTACTTCCTCATGATGTAACTGAGTACAGGCTATGAAAATAGTTAAAATAGTAGCTTATAAGGGCACAAGTCAACTGATAGTTGAGAGAGGACAGGGGAGAGCTCTTTCCTAGGGATGAGCTGTTGTCCCTTGTCCTTTGGGGCATCTTTGCACCCTCCTCTGCTGCAGCTGGACCATTGATTGGGGTAGCTCCTCTGCTGTGCTCAGGATGGGTTGGGTGGTCGGGCTGACAATCATGAGGATCTTATCTACTACTAACTACCATTCCCTGAAGGGAGAGTGGGGCTTTGCCAGGAGGCTTTGCATGGCACTAGCCCTGTGCCCGGTCCTCCTGCCCAGCCCGTTGGCTCCCGCCACGGCAGCAGCTCTTACCTGGATCCAGGCTTTGCTGCGGTCAGTGCTCCATGCATTGATGGAGCCGGTGTTATCCAGCCTGGCCAAGTGAGGGGCCCACTGCCCTGCAAGGAGAGCACACGGGAGCTAAGAGGGTGCTACTGGCTCATGGTACTACCAAGGTGGTAAGAAGTTCATCCATGGAGGAGCAAGAGACAAGGCAGGCACAGCCAACAACAGGGCCTGAGCATCTCTGCTCACCTGGGGGTTAGTAGCCATGCACAGGACAAGATGGACCAGAGAAGGCACCTCTGGGTCCCAGTGGGGATCCCGAGATGGGCGCGGATTGGAGAATGACCCTTCCGGGGAGCCCCGCGCGCTAGGGAAGTCACGGGAGCGGCGCTGGCGCAACGAGCTCGGCCTTCGTCCTGCCGCAGCACCCGTACTCACCGTAGTGCGAGGACGCCGTGAGCTGCGAGTCTGCAACGCGCCCGGAGGCCAGGCCGAGGGCAATGCGGCAGCCTGCAACCAAGCAGGAGAGGCATGGGGAGAAGCACGGAGAGCGTGTGACATAGGGAAGCTGCCAAAAGGAACGGTCAGGCAACTCAAGCGCCCCAGGAGCCCCCCAGGCCTTTTTGTCTCGCACCATGCATTGGGTTTGGGATGCCTCCCTGTCCATCCGTGTGTTTTAGGGCTGTTGCACATCCTGGCGCATGAGGATGAGGCCAGGCTGGCCAGGCTGGGACTGTCTCCTCCTGTCCCCATGCCCCTGCTCTCCCATTCCTATGTCCTCATCTCCCAGCTATGTGGACAAGTGTCTCCCATTCCCATGTCTTGCTCCGGGCCCGTTTGTTGCTAAGCGGCTCTTTTAAAAACAAATATCATGTTGTTAAAGGAAAGCCTGTCTGACACCCCTGTCCTTCAAGGCTTCTCTTCTGGTCTCCTGAGCACTGGGCTGTTTCTCTCTTACAGTGCTTATTATTTTCAGAGATCCCATGTCTTGGCATCATTGCCATATGGCAAATGTTTCTGGGAAAACTGTGGATTTGAAATTTTAAACAGATTTTTTAACTTCTGGAAATGTTTTCTGGCTGACATTTCAAGCCCCTTTAGGAAGAGGAGAGAGTCTGTCATTGAGTGAGATAAAACATCAATCTCACAAACCATTTCCTCCTATGTTTACCTCAAGTGAGGGAGACACGTGTTGAGTAAAAGGTTTCCTAAGGAGATCTGAGAGCCCTGGGGGACAGGGCAGCCTAGGTGTCCCTTTAAAATACATGGTGTCATAGGGCTCCAGGCACTCTGCCACCGTCCCCTGTGCCACCGCTCCTCGAGCAAGGCTGAGCACGAATGGGGTCACTCACTCGGGTCGTACACGAGGAACAGGGCGCTCATCCCGGCTTCCTGGTGCTCTCCCACTTTGCATTCCACCCGCCAGATCCCGGCGTGCGTGGGCCACATCTCCACGGTCCCGAAAACGCCTGGCCGAGAAAGGGGAGCAGAGCAAAGGGCAGTTACCGGCCATAGCGGGATGCCGTGGTGCAAACGCAGAGCTAGAGCCATCCAGGTCCATTCCCCATCCACGCTCTGCCCCACCAGGCTTGGCACACTCTAATGGGCACGGACACGAGGCCACTGCAGCCCTGGTGTGCTCAGTGGCTGTCTATTCCCACAGAATAGAGTTCCCCGTTCCCAGATCTCACCAGGATAGAGGTTGTAGACTCCCATGCGATACTCCTGGTTGGTCCTGACGCTGAAGAGCTGCCCGTGGAAATGGACGGAGTGGATGTCCTCTGTGCTGCCCATGTTGAGGAGGTGCCAGCGGACCCGCTGCTGCTGAGCCATGACCAGCCCAGGCAGCGAGTCCCTCACGTAGCCGTTGATGGCTAGAGGGAAGGCAGCGGTCAGGAACAAGCAGCTCATGGGACAGCTCAGGGACCCAGAGCAGCCGCTCTCCCAGCCCAGCCCAGCCCCTGGAACGGGATAGGAAGGGAGAAGGGTCCTCACCGTGGAAGGAATGGTTTCTCCTAAAGTCAGGGTTGTCCTGTTGGACGCGGCATGGTGGGCGGCAGTTCCTCTGCATGTTCTCCTGGAAGTACCAGCTCTTGGTCTCGTCAAAGATGGTGAAGAGCAGCGAGAACTCCTGCACCGCCAGCTGCCGCTGGAAGATGGAGCTCAGCACGCCACGGCGGCAGATGATCAGGGGCCCGATGAGGCCAGAGTGAAGATCCTTCTCCTGCCGGGAAGCCAGGGAGAGAGATTTGCCTCAGAGATGGGGACAGAGGGGACAGTGGGGTCCTGTCTCCCAGCTCCCACCATAACTGCCCCATGGACAGAACCTGGCTGAGCAAGCTGACAGGGACGTGATGGGGCTTCACCGGTGGGTGTCTTCTCCGTCCCCTTCTAAAAAGGGCTGCACAGGGAGTGTTTTCACCTGCTTTCAAAGGAAAGGTCACCTGTGCATCCATCCAACCGGCCAACAGTGCCTGAACTACTAATCCAGGAACCCAAAGCCAAATTCAACCAGATTTGACAGAGGGGAAAAGGAGCCAGGAATGTTCATTCGCTCCAGGTCTCACACAGATTTGGAACTAGGCAAAGGGAAGAAACACAAGCAGGGGAAGGAAGGGCATCACCATACTAGACACCAGAGAACCCACATGGCCAAGAGCTCTTTTGAGCACAGCGCTGTAGGAAATGCCTGGACCCCCCAAAGCCAGGCTGTTCAGGCTGCCCCGTGGCACAAGTTGCCACCCACCAGGTCCGTGTTGGAGAAATAAGCCCAGGCCTTGCAGTCGAACTCCTGCGCGGTGGGGGCCATCTGGGGCAGGACTTTCCAGGAGAAGTGCCGGAGCTGGCCGGGCTGCACTGCCTCCTGGCCCTGCGCCGCGCCGCGTGTCTCCTCGTAGGCCTGCAGCGTGGAGTGGAAGGAGAAGGGCCGCGAGGCCAGATTCTTGAACGTAACCTGTGCCAACGGGAAAACGAAGCTGGGCGAGTGGGGACAGAGCCAGGCACAGCTCTTAGACAGCCCTGCTCCACAGCGCAGAGCTTGGATCCAGGCCTGGGGAGATGGTGGGAAGAAGGCAGAAATGTCTTTGATGCCCAGACCCACAGCTGGACCCCATAGCTCGGCCAAATGCTGCTGAACCCCGGTCTGTGTCTGTGCAGTGTGATCCTGAGGCCAGCAGAATGAGGCCCTCCCTTGGATTAATGGGAGCTCACCAGAGCTGAGCCAAGGCCAGCTGAGGGGCTGAACCCATCCCAGGGAAGACTGCTGAAACCTGGACAACTTCCCTGGGCATATGAGTCCCCAGCCTAGTCAGGAGCCCTTCACGTGGTCCTTGAGTTGATCCTGAAGGACCATTGGTAAGTGAAGCCAGACTCTGCTCTCACGCAGGCACCGCGAGGGAGTGTGCTCAGCCCTGCTTGGCTCAGCCCCCATTTCACAATCTCTTTACCCAAAAGGTGGCAGAGCCCAGGAGCTGCCTGGGCTGCGGTACTGTGGAGGATGGGGCTGCAGGGTCTGTCTCAAGCGCAGGGCTTTGCAGCTGCCTTTGCTAAACACCCTGTTGGCCTGTTCTCCAGCTGCTGAGGTCCCTCAGGATGGTGACCTTGCTCCTGACCTGGCGCAGCTCCCAGCCCTCAAGCCCTCAGGATGAGTCCCTAGGAACGGGAGGGCCCACAGGCTACCTCAGTGCCAGCAGAGGTGGAGGGAAGGGGGAGACACGTCAGGGTTCATAGGGAAGGAGGATTTTCAATTCACCATGATGACATCTTCAACTTCTGCTCTGATGTACGGCCCAAGGATGCCCAAGTGCTCATCCAGCTCCCCACGCATCAGCGGCTGGTTGAAGGAGCTGTTCAAGTACTCTCGGAAAACCACCTTGCGGTACCGCCGGAACGGCTTCCTCCTGCCCTGCGAGGGTTCCCTGTGGGCATGAGGGAGGTGAGGCAGCTTGAGGTGCTCCAGTCGAGGGAGGGCAGCGTGGCAGGGCTGGGACCCCAGGGTGCAGCCACGTGTCCCTGTACAAAGTCTGCACCCCGCTGTCCAGCACGGCTCCAGGCTTGCTTCCTCCTCCAGGAACTCTTTGGAGAGTCATCCGTGATGGCCCAAACATGGACCTAAATGTGTGGATTTCTGCAAAGTCTGGACTGCAGAGCACAGGCAGGAGCAACCAGACCATTCTCACAGGTGCCCAGGGACAGCCCTGGAGCTGGCTGGAAAGCTGAGTGATTTTGGGGAGTTTCTGGGGCAGACCTGATCCACCAGCAAAGCAGGACTGCTGGGCAGACCCTGAAGGATCTCTGGTCCATTTGGAAGGAAGTTCAGGGTCAAGAGACACAAAAATCTCTGTGTGGAGAGATGGCTCTGGGACCATCATTCCTTCAGTTGCATTGCCCAGAACTGTGATCTCACCTGCCAGCAGTGACCCCCATCCACCCCCATCTCACACATCAAGCCACACCATGCAGGGCTAGGGAAATGCGCAGGGGTTGGGGACACTTACATGGCTTTCAGGAAGTGCTGGGGTCTCTGATTCTCATACTCCCACATCACCTCGACTGCTGCAATGAAATACTGCCTGATCTCTCCCTGGAAGGAACGTGGGTCGTGCTCCTCTTCCTCATAGATGTCAAAGTCCTCCATGGTCTGCTCGGAGTCGCTGTACTCGTCATAGTCTGACCTGGTAGTCTTTGGCCTCGAGGTGCTGGAGCCAGTCCTGTTGTCCAGAGCGGGGCTCTCCAGGTGGTTGGGGGCACGGCTCCTCTTCTCAGCTGTGCTGCTGTTCTCCCCATCCTCCCGAGGGCCTTCCAGGCCCTTTCCCTTCCCAGCTTGTCCAAGGACATTGTCTCCTCCAAGCACCCGCCATGCATCCGAAGCGCCTTGTGATGCATCCGAAGCGCCTTGTGCAGGAGGACTGTGTGCTTTCCCGTTAGCAAGGCGGTTGGGAGTGGGGTCAGCTGGGGATAGGGAATGGTTCTTGGTGGAGGTCACGTTTGTAGGACTTTCTGCTGGGCTGTGCCCAGATGTGTTCCCAGGCACGTAGCCCTGCTCAGCGCTGGCCTCATCTAGCTGAGGTCGGGGGCTCAGCCAGCTTCCTTCCTGACCTTGCTGCTCCACGGAGTTTGTCTCCTCCTCCATTAGGCTCCTGTTCTGAGCCTGCTCCCTCCAAGGAGCCCTGTGGACCTCATCTCTGCCCCACTGCCACTCAGCTGACATGGGGCTCTCCATGCCCGCCACGCGCCCCAGTGTCCCAGGAGGGGCTGGGTCCCAGTTGGAGCCTGGGTCTCTAGTCTTCATTCCTGAGCCGCTGCCAGCAGCCGCCCTCTTGTCCGTTGGTGTTCCCAGCACAGGGAGGGAGCTCGCGTGGGGCTGAACCCCCTCACTGCTGCTCAGGGCACCCCTGCCTGGGTTCAACCACCCCTTCGCATGCAGCATCTCAGGGGTCTGGCCAGAGAGATCCCGCTCCCCTTTGTCACCTTCTCTGCTGCCAGGTGACCCAGCTTCTGGAGCAGGCACCAACTCTGTCGCCTCCGGCCAAGGCAACGTCCCCAGCGCAGGAACCTCCTCCTTGCTCTCCGCTGACCTGGTTTCGCGGTGCCTCAGATCAGGGCCACTCGAGCTCAGTGCTGGAGCTCTGCCCTTAAACCTTTCCTGGCTTTGAAAGAAAGCATTTTGTGAGTGCCCTGTCTCATTGGAATCAACATCTGATTTGGGGAAGGTGTGACCGTCCATGTCTGGCAACCCCTTGGCCGCTATAGCATCTTGAAAAACTGCATCCAGAATCAATTCATCCGTCTCCTCTGTCACGATACGATCAAGAGGCTCAAGGTCATTGCTTTGCACAAAGGCATCTTCCAGAGGGCTTGAGCTTTTGGCAGATTTACTGGCTTCCAGTTCTGTGGCACTTTTTGCAGGCAAGGAGTTACTCTCCTCTGGGAAGATTTGACCTTGTCCAGATTTTCGGGGTCCCACAGGTGACAAAGAACCGTTCATCACTTCAAAAGCTTGAGAAAAGCCTTGTGAAACTGCATCAGGAGGTCTTTTTTCTAGCCTGGCATCGAGCCCTTCTGAAGAATGATTGTTTCTTTCAGCGTGGCTCTGGACTACAGCTTGAGAAGTCCTGTTGTCTTCTCTTTTGCCTGAAGATGCTGAAGGATTAGCCAGTACCAGAGAGGAATTACTATCAGTGCTTATGGTCAGTTCTCTATTGATTGTTTCCCTTGACTTGTATAGATTTAAGGACACTTCATTAGTCCCTTTCAGGGACCCATCTTCAGTACTCTGTGAGGACATACCTTGAAGAGCCGGGTTGTGCTCCAGCTCATTTGGGTGAAATGAGCCCCTGTTCTCTACAGGAGGAGCTCTGCTAGCAGCAGCAGCAGCAGAAAGCATTTCTGAGGAGCCCACTGCATGTGACACCATCTGCTCTCCCAACTGAAGAGCTGGTGGAGTCTCTGCTTCCAGGATCTGCAACGTACTAGCAGTCTGGGGCATCATCCCTTTCACTGGATCCTGCATTTCTGAGCTCTTTATCCCCTTCTCTCCTGCCAGAGCATTTTCTGGAGCTGGTGTGGCCTGGTGCAGCCATCGCCGACCTGTTTCTGAGCTGGCAGCATTTACACTCGCTGAGCTTCCTCCAGGTGGGACAGTCCCAAATCCTTGAGCCTGGCTGATGGCTTTTGATAATTCTTCATCTTCCAGGAAGGATTCATAGGACACTGGGTCATAGGTTGCCTCTGGCAAAGAGGACATAGAGGTATCGCCTGGGACTGTTCCTGGAAATATCGATGTGCCATTTGAAGTGTGATCAGAATTACTTCCATCGTCCATCAGGGCCCTGTGGCCAGGTTCTGTTGAGCACAGCCTTGGCCTCTCTGTCTCACTGCTTGAAGAAGTGATGTTTGGTTGCTTATTCACACATGGCGTATGCTGCCTCTTTCTTTTAGAGAAGCCCCTGGGTTGTAATATGACGGTGTCCTCGTCCTCATAATCCGTGTAATCCTCCCCGTCGGGATACTGTTCAGTCCGGCACTCAGTGACTGTAAACTTGGCGCGCATCCCTCGGTCCCTGAAATCCGGGTTCAGGCAGCCCAGCATCCAGACACCTGTCTCGGGGAAGGACAAGAGGACATCGTGAGCCCGCTGCACTGGAAAACCGGGATTGCTACCGCCCCCGCAGCATTCCCTGGCTAGTGCATCCTGTCTGCTACGGCAGCCTCCAGTCCATACTAGTGATTTCCTGTTCTCATAATCCCTAAAATATCTTCCACCCAGACTTGCAGGACATCAGGGTTGCTGGCAACATTAGAAACAATCCTGACAAGAAATGCCAGCAGGCTCAGCAGAGAGCTATGTGCCCTTGCAAGGCCACCACAACTGCTTGGCAAGAGCCAGTCAATACAAGGGCAGCCTGCAGTACCTCCAGGCTTATTCCCAGTAGCACCATAATCACTATCATCCGCCCCCCAAATACAGCCTAGGCTGCCAAATACACTTCTCTCCCAGACCTAGTCATCCCGTCTTTCCCACTTGGGGAAAATGAAAGGAATATCCAGCCTCTTGCTCACATCCCCAGTCAACACCCAGCTCCTCTTCTGCAGGTGATGAGGAAGGATGTAATGACCAGGCTCTGACGCTGGAGTGAGCTGTCATCTCCTGCTAGCAGAGCCGCTCACTTTGCCTATAGCGGATGTAACCTTTGGCTGGGATTTGGAGGAGCGCCCAGGCAGTCTGGAAATGGTGTCGGCTGGTCCTGCAGCCATGGGGCAGAGAGGTTTAGGCTTGATTAGCCCCATGACCAGCACATCAGCATCTGCAGTCCAGCCACAAGCCATGTTGAACCCATGGTGAGGACAGCGCTGCTGTTCCGTCTCCAAGCCAAGAACACACAGGCATGAGGTCCATGGGGCTCAGGTTACTACAGCAAAGTTATCAGCTTCACACTGCCTGGTCCCTAGGAGATCCTAGCTATGAATTAATTTAGATAATTTAAGCCATTTCTTTGGTTTAAACCCTGTGGGGATTTTAACCATTGCCTTTCAATTTGCCATTTCATCATCACATTCATCATTCTTCCTTTGTTCACACAAAAGCGATCGCTGCTAGAGTCCAGCATCACCATGACCGAAGATGCTTCACTCGTCTCTCGTATGATCCCCAGCCTATAGATTTGTAGAACACTCCCTGTCACTAACCTGGCTTTTCCAAACTCATGAAGACCGTTTCTCCAGAAAACGGGAAAAGGGTAAGCACGTCCTCAAAGACCATGTTGCGTTTGAATGTGTTCCCACTGAAGAAGACAGAGAGGAAATCTGTCTGGGCGCCGACACTTAGGACGTACCAGTACACAACTTCATTTAGGCAAAGGTTCAGTTGGAGGTTGTCAAAGACAAAGCCATTAATAGCTGGAAGAGAGGAGCAGGGTGAGACACTTGGACAGGACTCAGCTCCCCCGTGCTTGCTGCATTGCTGTGTGTTCCCTGCTGGGACACTGTGTGTATGGGGCTTGGGCAAGTGTGTGGGGCTTCAAGTCATCACTCATCCTCAGGAGGAAGAGATGCCTGTGCCCTGGAGCGGAGATGGAGGGTTTTGTGGGGACCATCTGGCTTGGGCACTCACTGTGCATCACATTGGAGGCGTAGAACTGGGGGTCCTGCGTGTCCACATGGGCTGGGTCCGTGCAGAACCGCTGGATGTTCTCTGACAGGTACCAGCTGAGATTCTCATCAAAGACCGAAAACAGCACCAACCTCGTCTCATCCGACATGATCTAGGAGGTGAGAGGGAAGGAGTAATGAGAGAGGTCTCAGCAGGGCTGCTGGGGGGAACGTGAAGTGCTTTACTGCTCTTTCAGAGGGGCTAGGTCCACATTTGGAGAAAAGGGAGCATGGAAAGAAAGATGGGGAAGGCAAAGGGGTTGGGAAAAAAGATGGGGGTGAAGAGGGCAGGAAGAAGAACTACAATCAGATCCAGTTTAGCCAAAAAATTCCACCCACCACAGTTATCCCAGCTTCTCATCCCAGCAGTTAAGGTGCCAGAGCACCCACCTCTTGGAGGAAATGAGATGCCCTCTGTCTGCCACACCTGGAAGGACCTACCTGATTTCCCCTTTGATCCATGGATTTCTTAAAGCAGATCAAGAGGGGCCCGATGAGGCCTGAGGCTGTGTCTCGGGTCGGGTTGATGGAGCTGTAGTAGAAACGTGTGAGGCAGCGAGGATCTGCCTGTGTCGGTCCATCCTCAGTCGTGACCCTCCAGCTGTAGGTGAATGACTGGCCAGGGGGAACAGGAATGTCCTTCACATCCCTAGCTGGTGACGTGGGACACAGGGCAGACAGGTAAGACCTGGGCTGCTCCTGCAAGCGGTGAGCCCACTCCAAAGCAGTCCAGGCAGGAGTTACCCCAACCACACGAGTCACAAGGAAAATCACCCAAACCCAAGCACAAGTGCATTGCGGTGGCACAAAAGGGGCTTTGCATTGGATGCTCCTGAAGTCCCTTGAGTTCCAAGGTGGAGCCTGAGCAGGAGAATGCCTAACGCAGACCTTTGCTGAACATGCAGGGTGGTCTGCAGGAGCATTATCCTTGGGAGTGTGTTGGAGGGATGTGGGATGGCCTTGTGCAAGCAATGTCCCTGGGAGCACCCGGGCAGGGCATGAACGCAGTGCTGGGAAGGGGAGGTGGTGACTCAGCAACCCCAACACCACTGTGCACCATGACAGGTAGAGTCTGAATCACCACGAAAATCCCATTTTAAAGGGAGCAGGAGGGAGCTCAGGGAAGGAAGACTGTGAGCTGGCAGGATCAGCCAGGGCGATTACAGCCCACATATTGGGGGCTTAAGAGAGGGCTACACGGCACCAAAAAGGCAGTAACCAAGAGCCACTGTCATCTCCAGGAACAGCAGGTCTTAGGCAGTCGGGATAGATGAGTTAACTAGTCTCATCACAAGCTGCAGGGCGCTCCCCCATTCAACCTCCCAAGTTCATGAGACCTTCCCAAGGCCTTACCTTCAGAGGGCCTCATGGCGTGGTACGGCCCTACGTGGGTGAGCCCGTGAGGGTAGATGTTGTAAGGGCGGCTTGCCAGATTCTTGAACACAATCTGAAAAGAGGATGGCCAGGAGGAACATTTAACACTTTCCGAGTGTCATGAACCCTTGAAGCTTCCCTCAGGACCCTCATGGGGAGAGAAGTGCTGGGCAGCTGCCTCTGGAATCAGCTGCTTGGCCATGACCATGGAGGAATAAACCTCAATGTGTCCAGAACCAAAGGGAAGAGGCAGAAGAGATGACATGACTGTGTATTTCTCTGCAAGTCTTTCCTGGAGGTGTCAGTTCCAGGCACATTTGGGGAGTGCATTAAAACAGCATATTTATTAAAGGGTAGACTACTATATTTAGTCTCTGTTTCTGTATGAGACAGAAGAGGTCTTTCAATCCAAAAGGTCTCAGAGGACCTAGTCACTGAGCATACACAGCTGCCACGAGCATCAAGGTGCTCTCCAGTTTGCCATGTGAAGCCCTTTATTTACTTCCCTAAATAGCTCCGTCAGGGCCTCACCACAGGCACTACCTTCAGCTCCAAACCCACAGCCACACAGAGATCCCCAGGGAGAGAGCAGAAAGGCAAAGCTGCTGGAAAACACCCCGTTGATCCGAGCAGCAAACAAGTCAAGTGGTCAGTAAAGGGATACGGGAAGATACAAGCAACGATGCTGCACAGTAACAGCACATAACTAGGGAAAAGTGGAGGCTAAGAGGATACTTTTAGCTTAGAAGAAGGGACTGAATTGCCTGTTCCATGGCTGAAAGCATACATTTCCTAAGATGCCTCCAATGAAGTCAAACCAAGGCAACTGGACCAAATTCCATACGTCTCTGATGAATTTGACATGCTCTGAAGCTCTGAAGTTCCCCCTTCCAGGATGTCTTTGCACAAAGTGAAGTCTCCCTTACCTTAAGCTGGTCACCAACCTCTCCCTTAAGGACAGGCCCCAGAATTCCCTTGTCTGATTGGGCCGACTTCTTGCGCTTGAAGGTTGCATCCTCATACTCCACAAACACGACCTTCTTGTACTTGGAACCAATCCGCTGCGGGCCAGTCTCCAGAAAGAGACTCGTGGTGTTTCTGCAGGGAAGACAGAGAGGAAAAACAGGAGGCCACATGTGGGATGCTGTGACACCGGTGCAATAAGCAGCATGGTGACATTCATATCAAGAGCAAGAACCTCCATCTTCTGAGGGTTGGCACAACCTATCTGAGGACTGCAGAGACAGGAGCACCCCTCTCTTGCCCTGAAGACCTGGGTGATGGAGATGCTTCTGTTGAATATGTAAGGTGGCATTTGGTAAAATGGAGCAAAGCAGTTCCTCATCTCCCATGGCCTCCCCAAGACCATCTTTCCGAGTTGGTATCTTTAGCATTAATGAGAAAGGACAAAGCTGTCCAGGGCAGGTGAAAGGAAACTAGATTTCTGGGAATAAGGGGGAAGGATGGCAGAGCTGCCTTGAGGAGCCACATGAACTCACTCTCACCTGTCAAGGGATGCTGGCTTCACTGGGGCGTAGTCCCAGTCCATTTCCTCAGCTGCAATGTAATGAGTCCAGGTCACGGGATCCTTCTTGGCAAAAGAGCGTATTTGGATCACATGATAAGAAAATTCCTCATCTTCTTCAGGATAATCCATGTCCTCTGTGTCATCTAGCTCCCCCATCTTCATCAGGCGCTCCTCTGGGCACTCTTCCACCTTCACGAAGGCCTCCATGCCAGCTGGACCAGATAGAAGGGTTGCAGTGACTTATCTGCACTCCCCCAAGGCTTTCTGCTTGGGATATGTCCTGTTCCCCATCAAATGTACCATCAAATGGTCTCAAAGGGCCACCTCGGTCCAGGGCCAGGTTCCACGTGGTGGCAACTCTACCAAGCAAGAACGGCCTTGGAGTGACCTCACTGCACAGAGCCCCGAGCCCAGGCCATCTCCTGAACATTTCCCCCGCAGTCTCTTGCGGAATAAGGTTACCTTGCTGATGGGACGGTATCTGGCAGAACATCCGAAACCAGCCGGTTGTTCCTGGCGTGCTCTGGGCTGTGAGATAGGTGGCAGGGGAGATTTCCAGGCTGCTGAGACGATGGTTCCTCACCAGGAACGAGTGGCCCTCGAGGAAGATGGAGTGCACTTCTGGCCCGGTGCCCAGCCCGATCACGTGCCAGTAGACCTGCTTCTTGAGGCACAGGGTGAGACCTGCCAGCAGAGGAGGAGAGCACCCCGGATCAGCATCCATCGCCTGTCACTGCTCTCAATGGCATAAGGACTCAGATGCTGAAATGTGCCCCGGTCCCTGCAGGGGATCACTGCATCTGCATCTGGTGCTGTGCATGCAACCTCAAGGGATGTAGGTGACCCCAGCTCTCCAACTTCTCCAAACCTTCAAGACAGAGATTTCCCTAGAGAGGATTCCAGCTTCAGCAGTCACTTGGGAGCAAAGACAAAATCAACTGCTGCTCTAATTTGGGCAGACCCACTGACTGGCACTGTCCCATGTAAACAGGGACTGCTTGACCAAGTGAATGACCCCATCACCCAACTGAAATAAGGCCAAATTTGCAGAATGGAAGACTTGGACCCTGGGCAGGGACTGAGGGAAGCAGACTGGTGTGAACTCACTGCAGGATGCAGTGGCGAAAGGGGCAGATATGGTCCTTGGCTCTATAAATAAAGGAATAGAGAACTGGGAAAGGTAAATATTTGTCTGGTCACAGCGCTGGCAAGTCTGATATTAAAGCACTGAATCCATGGCAGGGTTCCACTATTTATTTAGTAGAAATACCCAAAAAGAAGGGCACAGAGAGGTCACTAGATTTATTTGAAAGATGGAGAAAATTCCTTCCTCGAAGAGATTCAAAGGGCTCAGTCGACTTAGCAAGTGGGAGACAACTTGACCATGATGTAAAAACATTTTCCCGGGAACAAGATAATGTGGGCCAAAGGGCTCTGTAATCTCGTGAGAAGGAGAATAACAAATTCCTGGAAGCTGAAGTGGGACAAAATCAGATACAGAGACAACCACTTGTTTGCAGCACCGAGCACCATAGGTGGGTGGAATAAACCTCAAAAGCCCAGGAGGAGGCAGGGTGGAGGCCCCGCTTCTGGGGCCCTCAGTCAGCTCCTCATTCAACACCTTTCAAAACGGGTCTCAGGGCCAGACGGGAGTTGCTGGAGGGAGGCGGGATGTCTTGGTGAGGGATAACTCGGTGCCAGAGCGGCTGATCAAGAGGTCTGCTCAGCCTTTAAGCTCCATGGATCCACCAGGCGGGGAATTTAGGGGAGTTTTTGCTTTTCCTATTGTTGGAGAAAGGTCGGCCCCAGGTGGGAGGTTTCAGGGCGTGCTGGTGGTAATGAATCTCCCGACAATATTTCCCAGTTTCCCCTGGAGATTCTTCACTTCCAGGCACCTCTGGACCTTCTCCCACAAGAATTCCAGAAACCTTGCCAGAGGCGTCAGTGAGAGCATGACTGGTCTTTTCTTTTGCTCGGTGGCAGCTCTCCAAACCCCATGGAGATGTGCTATTAGAGCCGGGGGCTGGTGCTGGATCCTCTTCTCTGCCCTCTGCCTAGGAGGGTCCTGATTCAGAAGACCACAACAGAGGAAGCTCTTTGCTATCCCTGCAGCTTCTGGACACCTTGGAGGAGGTTGGTATCCATCTGCCAAGACAATCAGGAGGAAACGGATCCTGCCCCAGTGAGCTTCATTCTCAGCGGGCAAGGCAGATAAATGATATTGCCTCTGGGGTGCACACAGCCTAACGGATCCCATCACCTGGAAATCCTCCTTGATGTCCCTTCTCACGTTCTTCCACAAGCCACCTCATCCCCTGAGCCTGCAGACCTCACTGCATCCCCGTTCCCAGTGCCTTCCGGTGGTGCACGGGTCCTTACCAGGCACGGAGCCGTTAATGTAGCCGTTGATGGTGTGCAGCTCCCTGCTGTGATGTGCCAGGGGCTGCGTTGCTGCTGGGGAGCTGGGCTCCGAGTACCAGCTTTTCCCTGCGGAGAGAGGAGAATGCAGCCAGCTTGCACTTAGGAACGATTCAGAGAGTTACGAAACCTTCCTCCCAGGGTAAGACAGCTTGAAATCTAAAATCTGAGGAGGTCAGTGATGCAAGGTGTTCACTGCAAACCTGCAGGAGACCTGGCCGTGGGTAGATGTGGCTGCAACCACCCCATGCAATGGGGCATTACCCCCGACTTGTGCAATGGGCATGAGGTCAGGGTGGGGAGCAGGGGTGGGCTGTGAGCCCCCTGCACTGGGGACACTTGGGTGACAGCCTGGGGCAGAGCAGCTGTGCTCACACCTTGGGGCCTCGGGACAGGGGCCAGCACCAGGATGAACCAGGGGTTGACACAGGGTGAGAGCCCTGGGGGCAGTTACCTTCATCAAACACCGCGAAGAGCATCACTAACTCTTGCAGGGCGCTCTGGGTCCCGTCACTCGCCAGGGTCCCTGCAAGACACAAGGGCATCGCTTTGAAGGGCAGCACACGTCAGGTCCATCTCCCCGGGGAACCTCCCTTCCCAAGAACAGGTAAATCAAGGCCAGGCTTTGCCTTCCCCTTATGTCCCTTCTCGCGATGTCATTGACCGTCACCGCGCCGTCCCCAGCGTGCACAATCCAAACGCCCAGGGCAGCCACCCCAGAAGGCACCACAAGGTCATTTTGCCCCGTCTTTGCCCCCACAGGCTGCCAGGACACAGTTAGTCACCTGGAGGAGCCCAGGGACGTAGCTCCTTCGTCAGCACCGTCATCTGCATCAGCCGTCTAGACTTTCTGCGCTCAGAGGGGAACTGCTCGTGGCGAGTCACCCGAGCCAGGGCAGACGCTACCTTGGGAGGAGGTGACTCACGCCTGGATGTGACTGCAAAGGGGGTCTGGACAAACATCTAGAGGAGGTGGCTCAAGTAGGTGTTGCTGACCACATTCCAGGTCCACGTCTTGCTCCATTGCACCCCAGAAAGTATTAAAAAGTGTCTTCTCCATATTGGCCAAAGGAGCGGACTCGGGAGGAGGAGGCCCAGGCGCTGTGGCCTGGGTGACGTGCTGTCTCCCTGTCCGATCCTCAACCCTTGCCAGTGCAAACTCTCCCTTGGTTCCTCCAACAAAACCCATTTTGGCAGAACGCCCCAGCTGACACTGAACAATTCCCAACCTGGGGAAGTCACGATCGTGCTCGACCTGCCCCTTACCAGGCCGGCACACCAGCAGGGCTCCGATCAGGCCGGAGTTGGTGTCCTTCACGCTGTCCGTGTTGGAGGAGTACGAGTGGGTCAGGCACGGGGAGTCGCCGTCCGTGGGGCCCTGGTCTTGCTGGATTTCCCAGATGTACGTGTGCGTCTTGCCCGGATCCACCCTGTCCCCTTCCTTCTCCACCTGGCTGGTCTCATCCTCATACCCTGCCCCTAGAGGCAAAGGAACAACCCGATTTTACTGAAACTTTTTCCCCTGGTGTGGTGTGTCTTGCCACCGAGCTGCTGCCTCCATGTCCCCACCCCAGGGACCTCCCCACTTCCATGTCACCAGCCCCGCTTGGGGCCACGTGCCTGCCCGGTGCAGGACCCCAGCGCTCCACGTGCTTCTTAAGCATCCAGGCTGATCCTTAACCTGCGTCTCGGGTCTCTGCCTGATCCCGCCTTGCTTTCCCGGGCTGCAGAGGCTCCGGGTCCCTGTACCCACCTGTGAACACGGGGGTCTCAGAGAGCCGCAAGCCAGGAGGAGCAGCACGAGGGCTCCCTCGTGTTGCAGTCACTTATCCCGCAGGAGAAGGCTTCCCCATTGCCCTGGGGACACCGAGCTCCCCTCGGCTCCTCGCATCCCCCACGGCCCCACTCACCCTCCGACACCTTCCAGTAGGACACGCCGACGGCGTGGAGGTTGTACGGGCGGGAGGCCAGGTTCCTGAAGGTGATCACCACCGTGTCGTAGACCTCCGCGCGGATGGTGGGGCCCAGCAGACCTGCAGGGCACACACGGCGCTCAGCCCGGGCGTCCCCCTGCACTGCAGCCTCGACGACGCTCACGGCGCTCCCAGGTTTTCCCAGCTCTCCTATCCCCACCCAAGGGGCTGCTGGTTTTCCAACCCCGGATACCAATGGCCACCGGAGGCTCCTTACCCATCCACGCCGGCTTGCGCTTGGGCTCGGTGAAGGAGGCGTCGGGGTACTCCACAAAGACGGCTTTCCTGTAGCGCGGGGGCATGGCGGGCGAGCGGGGCCGCCGGCCCGCGGGCCCCGACTCCCTGCAGGGGTAGGGAAAAGCAGCTGATGACCATGTGGTGGACTCCTCTTCCTCCCCGCCATGGCACCCCAGGTTGCGTATCCCGACGGCAGCCAGCTGTGCTGGAGAACACATGGCTCGCGCTAAGGCAGCAGTGATTAACACCACGCATTAATCACCATGGGGTACGAGGTGATGCCAGGAGGCACCGCACAGCGAGCGGGCACCATCACGGGGGCCACGTCAAGAGATGGGGCTGCCCAGCGCCCTGCTCTGCGTTGCAGCAACGGCCCTGGCTCCATTTCTTCTTAGACCTGCTTGGGATTTACAGCCAGTCCCTATGAAACCACTTCTTGGAGGGGAAAGAGAAGGGAGGCGCCAATTTCTTTCACACCCCACCTATCTCTGCTGGCCGCTTTCTATCTGTGAGCAGCTCCACAAACTCGTTTTCCAGCAGGAATCCGGGCCTCAGTTTATCAGGATAACAAAGCTATTAATTCCTCCGGGGATTTTACAGCCTGCCTTATCAGGACAGACCATTTCCAGTAAACCAGGCTCGCAGCCTTGTTTTGTTTGGAGCAAACGCCAGGTGCTATTCTCTTCTCCCGAACGGCAAGGCTCGCTTGCCCTGTGACTAAGGCTCCGCTCGAGGAGCAGCTCCCCGCTTGACTCTTCCTCGGGTGGAAGAGGAAGGCGCTGGGCTGACTCAGGGCACGGGCTCCAGTCCCAGGGTGCAGCCAGGATGCCCGTCGGGCAAAGCGGGTTTGGAGCCTGCAGAGCTCCAGCCGCGCTCGTGCCTTTTCCCGGGGCATTCCCAGCTCCCAGGGCATTCCCAGCTCCCGGCGCCTGCTGTACCGTGATCTTTGCTCCAAGAAAATCCCACCTTGGAAGCACATTAGTGCCGCTAGTTTGGAAGTAAACAAGCCCGAAGGGGTTCAGAGGGGATTTCCCTGGCACCGGAGCTGCTGCATCCGCCGCGACGCTGCCAGGCTGGGAGCGGGTCCCGGGGGCGGCGCGGAGGAGCCCGCGTGGGGACAGCGACGTGACCCGGCGGGTCCCCGCGGACAGCGCGGCGGGACGCGAGTTCCTGGCGCCCCGGCCCGCATTGTTAGCGGGACTATCTGCTCATCTGGCGGCGCCGGGGCCCGCCAAGGTAAACAGCCGCCGCGGCGCGCCGGGACCGGCCCGGGGCCCGGGCCTCGCGGGACGCGCTGTTCCCGGCACCTGCTGCAGCGCCCGCGCGGGAAGCGGAGGCACCAGGGGACCCGCGAGGGGCTCCGGTGCGTTGCAGCACGTTCCTTCACCAGGATGCTGGCGGATGCACCGAGAGGGGTTTGGAGGAGCTCCGAGGAGGTGCGTCCTTGTGGGCGCCCTCCGTCACCCATCGGCGTCCGCGGGGCTGCTGCAGGGTGCAAGGAGGGGGCATCGCTGCTCCTCTCCCCTCCAAACGCCCTCTGCTCCGAGCGCGGGTGTTTCCCCATGTCCTTCCCAAGCAGGAGGCAGTGGGATGAGTCTGCGGGGGCTGCTAAAAGCCGTCCCTGTCCTGCAGACGCTCAAAGCCACCGTGAGCAGGGCCAGTTTTTCACCGCGGTTCTGGGAGTGACTCTCCCTGATCCAGAGGGAGGACACAAAAGGCATGGAGGGGACCCGAGGTTGCAGTGGTGGGACACCAGCAAGGGCAGGGGATGGTCATGGAAACCACTGTAAAACCAAGAGCACAAGGAGAGCCGTGGAGCTGTGGGCAGCCCCGGGCCCTGTGTCCGGGCGGATTCAGGAATCCTGCCCGCATGGGTTCAGAGCCGGCACCGAAGCGCAAGGCCAAGGCGCCAGCTCAGCAGTCTGGGTAACCTCAGCTCCACTACGTCCATTGGGAATACGGCTTAGGATGCATATTTTCTGCTGGCTCCAGCACCCAGGTCTCCGCGGATGCTGGATCCCAGCTGCTCCATGCAGCCCCTCGCTGCAGCCTGGACCGTCCCCGCTCCGCACAGCTCGCCCGCGCCGGCACACCCGAGCCTTTCCGAACACGGGCATCCCGTGGAGGGCAATGCCCGGCACATCCTCCTCAAGGTGGGCACACACCTCGTATGACGCTCGCCCAAACCCTGGAAACCAGACGCGTCCCCTAACAGTGAAACATCAACGCAGGGGACGCAAGCGGGTGAAGAAGACGCGGAGATGGGGGTCTCCCGCAAGGATGCTGCTTCCCAACAGCATCCCGCAAGCAGCCCGGGCAGGGAGCAGGGGGGCAAACACAGCCTGGACCAACAGCTCCTGACCCCGGGGACAGCGTCTGGGGTGACTCCTGCCCATCAGCTCAGCACCCGCTGCCCGCAGAGCCCGGGGGAGCCGCGAGGGGCCGAGCGGAGCGTTACCCGGCCGGCGCCTGCAGCGTGGGGAGCAGCTCGCCGTGCACGTAGTCCCAGGCGGTCTCGGTCGCAGCAATGTAGTATCTGCGGACGCTGCCGACGCTCTCCCCGAGCACGCAGAGCAGCACGAGGCAAGCCAGGGCTCCGGCCGGCATCATGCCCGCCGCTGGGCACCTCTGATGTTTCCAAGGGGGAAAGGCGCAGAGAGAGGAGGAAGGAGCGGGCAGGACAGAAGCAGCTTTATCCCCGCATCCTGCTGTCGTAACCGGCAGAAGATGATTTACAGCCAGCGCCCAGCGGCCCCGTCAGCACCCTGGAAAGTTTCCCACAGGCAGCGGGAGCAGATTCGCCGGCGCGGGTTCCCGGTGGGATGGGCGGACGGGCTCTGCCTCTCGCCTGCAGTGACAGCGGCGACAAGGACAGGAGGGGAGGAAAAAACAAAGGGAAAGGGAGGGCGAAGGCAGCGCGGAGCTCGGCCCCGCCGCAGGGGCTGGCTCCGTGTCCTGGCCGCCGCCGCCGCCAGCAGCGAGGTGAGGAAAGGGAGGGATTCAAAGGAAGGGGAATTTAGGTGCGGTCTCTGCTCGGTCCCTCTGGCTGCATGGGGGAAAGGACGAGTCTCGTGTCCTGCAGAGCCACCTGCAGTGGTTCCCACTGGAGCGGCTCCCATCCTGAGGGTTCTGTCCCCTTGCGTCCCGTGGGAAGGCCGGTTTCAGGGAGCATCTGGTGCCGAGTGTGACTGCCCACGTGCAGCCAGGAGGCGCAGGTGAGGGGCTGCCCCAGGCACCTCGGCAAGGCAGGAGCCCCAAGCAGGCGCTGCAGCCACATGTCCCATACTCCCCACATTGGCTCCCACTCCAACGAGGCCCCCCCAGCCTTTCTCAACTTCTCTTTTTTTCTTTTCTTTTTTTGCAAATCGTCCCTGTTTGCAAATTCGCACATTTTCGCACTTTTGCTCTTCGTGTTCCGCTCGCTTCGGAAACCCCCCTCCGTCGGCGGCCACGCGCACGTGGGCTCCCGCACGGCGCTGCCCCCGCCGAGCGCTCCCGGGGCAGGAAGATGGGGCGGAAGGCCCTGCCCCGTCCTGGCGCCCGTCCCGGCGCCCGCGCGGGAAGCGGCCCGTCAGTCACGCAGCGCGCGGAGCCGTGACCCCGCAATGCGCCCGGCATCCGCTCGCTGCGGTTATCAAGGGGAAACCGCGGCCAAGGGCGGCTCCATCTCCCCAGGGCTCCCCCACGGGCGCTGCAAAACCCCCCGCGGCCAAGGGCTGCCCATCCTGCCTGCCGAGGATGCTCCAGCGTCATCGGAAAAGCCGCTCCCGCCCCGGCACGACGCCAACCAGGGAGCCCTTTCCTTGAGCGTGGGCCCCACGGCACCGCCGAGTGTGAGCGCCCAGAGGCCCACGAAGGAAAACCGTCAGGTTTGGCGCATGGCAGAGGCAGTGCCCCAAGGCGGCCACTGGCTGCCCTTATAGCAGTGGTTCAATCCGGACATGCCAATCGGGAATGTCCTGGCTATGTGGGACGGCACTCATCTGGAAAGGCTGGAAAACGTGGTTTGTTTTCAGTTTTTCTCCCAGAAATGACACTGTGCGGGAAAGGAAAAACAACACGTGCAGCAACGAGACGTGCGGCTCTGCCCGGGACCAGCAGCCCGCGGTGAGCACGCCGGGACGCCGGGACGGCAGCCACGTGCCGGCTGGGGCTGCCCACGGTTTCCCTGGGCCATGCAGGGCTCCGCTCGGCGCAGAGAGGGCGCGAGGGCGGCCCGTCCCTCCCGGGGCGTTCTTGCGTGTCTGTGTGCGAGCGGAATGACACACGGAGGCTCCTCGGGAACGGGAGCGGCGCCCACGCGGCCGGGGATGCCCCACTCCACCGGGGAGCATCTCCCCTTGCATCCCGGCCGTGCAGCCCGAGGAGCAGGGGCGCTGCCCGCTGCTCTATCGGCTTCCCTAGTGCTCCGGGCGCCCATGCAATGGGATGAGGCCACCGCAGGCGCCGCGGGGCAGGTTGTGGCACAGCTGGGACACGAGGCTGCCGCGACACGGCGGCAGCAGCTGCTCCGTGCCCACGCACGGCACAGAGCAGCACGCTGCAAGGTGGCATTCCTCAATGCCACCCTTGCAGCAGGCAAACGGGCAGCAGGAATCAGGGCCAACACCAAGAAGGGTGGCCCAGGGAGGGTCCCCACTCGCCCGACCCAAAAGGCACCGTGGGGTAGAAAGCCCCTTCCCGGGGTGGGGGAGGCTGCGAAAGAGCTGCATGGGGCAGTGAAGTCCCCGGAGCAGAAGCGCCGTCACCCCCACGGAAAGCCCGGGCGCCTCCGGTTCCCAGAAAACGCAGAGGGCGACAGAAACGTCCCGGAAAGCCCCGCGCTCTCGCTCTGACGGGGCCGCGCCTGGCGCTTCCTCCCGGCACCCCGCGCCGGCCACCAACAGCCCCTCCGGGGGCAGGGGACCCGCTGGGGCTAAAAGCGGCGGTGCCGGCGCAGCCGCCCCAGAGCAGCAGCCGGAGCAGCCACTCACCCGGCACCGACACGGGCTTGGTGGCACCGGAGGACACCAGCCAGGTAGGATCCCCACGTCGCACACGCGGGTCCCGCCGCTCGGCGCTGACCTGGCGCCCGTGGCCGCCCGGTAGTCGGTGTAGGATCTGTCCCTCTCTGCAACAGCTACATCTGATTACTGGGTCACCACGGGGGCCGCTGCCCGTCTCAAGTCCCGAGCGAGCGCGGGAGCTTCCCCCACGCGGGAGCAAATGCCCCCCGCGCAGCACCCACGCGGCAGCGGCTCCTTCGCTCTTAGTCTGCGCTTTCCTTTCCTGTTGCCCCTTGTGGCTCAGCGTTTCCCGGCGCGGGGGCTTTGCCTCCCCTCGCAGGGGCTCGGGCTCAAAGCCGTCACTCCCGAGGGGTGTCCACAGCGTCCCTGCGGGGCAGGCGCCACGTGGAACGCGGTGTCGGGGATCCCGGCTCCGCCACATGTCTCCCCGGCAGCACAAGGGACACGCGTCCTGGAAGCCCCGCTCCTCCCCTCGAGGGAGGCTGCTCCTGGGCAGGGCTGCTCCGTACCCACGCGTGCCCCTGCGTGGCTGCTCCGCGCCCACACGAGACCCATGCGTGGCTGCTCCGTACCCCCCCCATACATAGCCCGTTCGTGGCCGTGGCCGGTCCCTGCCCAGTTGCGTGGCTCGCGCGCCGCTGCTCCGCGCCCACGCGGGACCCCGCCCGCGCTCCCGCGCCGCGCGGCCACGTGACACCCCCGCGCGCGCCGCGACTTTTCTCATCAATGAACGCGGCCCACGTGACGCGCCTGGGCGTGGCCGCGGGGGGCGGTGCCTCCGCGCGCGCGCCTGCGCGCGGGGCAGTCACGTGGCCGCGGCGGAGCGGAGCGGGCGTCATGGCGGCAGCGGGCGGAGGTGGGGGCGGCACCGGGACCCGAACCAGAACCAGGACCCCTGTTTCGGGCTCTGTGTGGCCTCGTTACCGTCGGCTGCTGCGGCCGGAACAGGAGCTCGTCGCCACCTTTGCCCACAAGGCTTGGGGAGGGGGGCAGTGGGGGCACCCACGGGTCCCGGGGCTGGGAGGGGGGTTCTGAGAGCTCGGGGGGTCCCTGGGCCTTGGGGGGATCCAGGGAGCTCTGGAGGGTCCCTACGTCCCGGGGACAGGAGGGCGCTGGGCACGCAGGGGGTCCGTGTGTCCTGGGGACATGGCCTTGGGGAAGGGGGTTCGGCCTTGGGGACATCCAAGGGGCTTGGGAGGTCCCTAGGCCCTGGGGACAGGGGAAGGAGGGGGTCCTTGTGCTCTGGAGAGGGGGGTAGGAAGCCTTGGAGGCAACCAGAGAGGTGTGGGGGGGTCTGGAGGACACAGGGTCCCGTCTCCCAGCGCTGAGTGTCCCTGGGCACCCGCAGGCAGGAAGGAGGACGCGTTCAACGTGCTGGACCTGGCCGAGTATACCAAGAGCCGGCCCTGGTGGCGCAAGGTGTTCGCGCCCGGCTCGGGCTCGAGCGCCGAGAAGTACAACGTGGCCACGCAGCTGGTGATCGGAGGCGTCACGGGATGGTGAGCGGCACGGGGCTGCCGCCAGCGCGGGCTCGGGTTTGGGCGACCCCCTGGCAGGAACAGGGTGGTTATTTGGTGCGGAGCTGAAGACCGAGGGAGTCTGTTGGTGGGGAGGGTAAAGCAGCAACAGGATTGGGTTTTTGAGAGTAAATGGGTCATTTTTCACAGCTTTTGGTGTAGCATGGTGGCGTCGCGTTCTGGGGCAGACACGTGTGCCTCTTGCAGTAGAGATTTTCTGCTTCCTGGGACGTGTCTTTGCTCTATGTGCAGCCTCATTCCCACAGTAATAAGGATTGACTTGAAAACGTAGCGTGTCGGTGCTGCTTTGCTGGCACATCCCTGCTTCTTGCCACGCTGACCCTCTCCCTGTGCGGGGGTGACCATTTAAAATCACATACCCTGTTAATTTTCGAGTCAAAATAACCCCCGGTCGCTTCTCTCTGGTTTTGGCCAAGCACATCTACTCAGGAAAGGGTAAGGGAGATGGTTCCTGTGTTGTTTTGCAATGTTGTTAAGGAAACTGTGGTCAAAGCAAGGGCTGTCTGAGGTGGCTGAATGTGCCACCCTGCCCTGCAAGATCCACCAACGGGGTGACACTTCCTTGAGCTCTGGAGGCTGCGGGGATGTTCTGCAGGTTCAAGGGCATCACACTGCCGGAGGCAGCAGTAGCTCCAGACCTCTGCTGGCCTCTTATTACAGCCCCCCAAGAAACGAAACGCAAAAGCAAGCAAGTGTTTGAGGTCGCTCAGGCTTTGCCCTGCTCAGTGCTCTGCAGAGGCAGATATGCTGCCTTGAACTCAGCTGAGAGATTATGCCAGTTTAAAAAAGAAAGTTAATTTCAGTGAAATCACGTGTTTCTGGTGATGCTTCTTCGAAACCCAGAAGGGTTTTGGAAGGGAAGAGGATCGCATCTGTGAAATGCTGAGCTGTGCTAGTGAGAAGTAAAAGGTTATGGAGCATCTGTGCATTTGGCTGGGCACAATTCTTTGATCTCTTCTGGCCTCTTCTATCACTGGCGAGGCTGTCTCAGAGCCTGCACAGTTAATGCCAAGCGTTGTCCTGTGGCAGCAGCATGTGCGCTGGGCGCTTGGGGTCCCCTTCTCCTCACCGTGTCCTGGTTTATTTGTAGGTGCACTGGATTCATCTTCCAGAAAGTTGGGAAGCTGGCGGCAACGGCGGTGGGAGGCGGCTTTTTCCTCCTCCAGGTACGTGCTGGGCTTCCCGAGAGCCGTGTGTGAGGAGGAAGGCTCAGCTGGTGGTTATCGTAGTTAACAACTGTGTGACTCAAATCTGTGTGACTTAATCAACAACAATCAACATGTCCCAGCAACTTCCCTGTTGTTTGGACACGTGGGATCAGTTCCCTACTCTGCCAGGGATGTCATGTGTTACCTGTGATGCAGATTCCCGTTCCCCATGGATATTAGAAACAGAGATGAACGCAAGTGCCTCCTGTGGAGTTACATAAGATCGTTTTAGAAGCACGGTAGCTCACCTCGGTGGTACTTCTTAGCTTGTAGCCAGAGAAGAGACAAGTCTGTAAAGACTTGGAAGCTGTTTTGGGCCTGGTGACTTTGGCCTCCTGATGTGCTGAAAGGGCAAGGCCTTTACTCAGATTTTGGAGTAATTTCCTTGTCCTCTGTAGCAGCAGCGAAGCAGGAACAGCATGCACAGGTTTGAGGATTGCCAAGAGGTCATTTCTGCTTAGGACTGCTAACAAAAGCTGGACAGAGGCGTGTGGGGGCTGTCGCTTTATAACATGCTGGGGAGGAGGATGGAAACAGATTCCTGTCTCCTCTGGATATTTTTCTTCTTGTTTCCCAGAACTCTGGACTTGAAAGAGGAGCATCCTGGATGCTGAAATGTAGCTTGTGCGTCCTGCAGGACACAGAGCAGCTCATAGACTCCACAGCCTTCCTTTACTGTTTGGTTTCCAGTGTGGTGCCCTGTGTATTTTGTTCTCCTTGCTCTGCTGGTTCTGCTTGTTGTGCCGGCGGCCAAAAGCTCGCCCCGAGCAGGGAGAGTTTCACTGTTGAATCATCCTGACCAGATGAAATACTTAGGCAGGAATAGCCTATTAATATCAGTAGCAGGAGAGTGAGTCCCAGCAACACACGTGGCCGTTGTGAGGGGCAGGAATGGCAGCTTTGCGTTGGAGGGGAGGCTCAACGGCTGAGCTGCAGCGGCGTGCCCATCTGCTCGAGGATTACTGCAGCAGGCAGATGTTGCAGGGCGGTTGAGATGAACAGTGGATGATGCTTTTCCCAACCCTTAAGCTTGTGTGCTCAGTCTCAGCCCACTGAACTGGTGTGCGGGCTGGCTTTGGTTTGAGTTTAAGATGGTGAGAGTTTTGGCCATAGGTTGAGCAGGATTGCACTCCAGGAATTTCCTTTCTGTCCTTCAAAACCTTAGGTTGCAAACCACACAGGATACATCAAAGTGGACTGGAAGCTGGTAGAACGGGACATGAACAAAGCCAAGCAGCAGCTGAAATTTCACAGCAGTGGTAACAAAGTGTCTCCAGAAGTGAAAAGCAAAGTGGATGAGGTGAGAGTGCTCTCCCAGGGTGTGTGTGGGTGCCTGACTGGACCAAACAGGATCAACTTATGGGCTTTTAGGGATCTTTCCCCACTGGGGTGCTTGCGTAACAACAGGAGAGATGGCAAAGCTACCCAGGTGAATTTGGGATAGCCAGGGTGGCCTCTAGGCATAATGCCAGCTGCCCATGGAACAAATTTCCTTGATGTTGGAAGAAAATACCCTGGCATTGGGGGGGAATTCAAAAGGAATCCTTTCAGTGTGACGAGCACAGCTGAGCGGGCCTGGAGGCAGCGTGGTCTGCTCGCCCTGGGCTCTGCTGTGTCCCTGTCTGGCACACACGTTCATTTGTCCTGTCCTCGTGGCAGAGACGATGCCCTATGACTGCAGCCAAGCCCCAGGTGTCTGATGCAGGGCTGGATACAGAGCAGCTGCTCTCGCGGGGACCCGGCTGCTCCGGGGTGCTCTCAGGATCCCTGTGGGAATGGGAGCACAGAGGTCGTTAGGGAGGCTCCTTTCCTAGAGCTGAGCAGTGCCCACTCTCCCGGCTCAGGGATGAGCCCAAGAGGTACCTTACTGTGGGGAGGGCAGGCGAGTGAGCTGCTGCTGTTGAACCCTGTTGGCTCTGCTCTCTCCTTTAGGTGATCACGTTCCTGAAGAAGAATGTTATCCTGACTGGAGGCTTCGCTGGAGGATTCCTGCTTGGAATGGCATCGTAGGAACTGCACTCAGTCCTCATTTCTTGCCCAGCCTCCATGTCCTCTCCTTCGTGTTCACTCTCTCATAGAAATCAGTGGTTGTTGCCAGCAGGCTCAATTGCTTCTGCTCCCAGGTTCCAACCTGCATTTTTTACAATGCTGCTCTGATTTCCAGCTTATTCCTCTGGGCTATTTGGGTGCTGGGATTGGTCTGAAGCTCCTGACCCCCAGCATATCAGTTTGATTCCTTTCCCCACCCAAAATGCACAGAAGTTGGTAGGTTGCAGCCTAGTAGATACATAGGGGCAGAGATCTCTCTGAATGAGCTTCTTCACAGGTGCCCAGGAGCATTACACTTGTTTATCTGCCAGCGTGTATATACAACAGCTCTCGGTTGTTCGCTGCTGCTTGGCTTTCCCTTCCCTGGTACCTGTAAAGCCTGAGCTTTCCTCTGCACAGGGCTGCTGTGTGAAACCCACGTCTTCCCGGCTGCCCTCGGGTGGAGGCAGAAGCATTAGGGGGTAGTCTGGGCCCTGTGCTGGTGGTCAGGGAGCCAGTTCCAGCTCTCTATGGGCCTGGGGCATTCTCCTGCCTCCCCCCTGCCATTGCACTACACGTAGATGCCTGTTTGGGCTTCTCCTTGCTGTTATTTATAGTCCTTACTGGAAGTGCGGCTCTGGCACTGCTGATGGAAACTGAGCACCGTGTGTGACTCCGCAGGCCCTCGTGCCATCTGAAGGTCCCCGAGCTTCGCGCTGCAGGGGGCGGTTGGCTGTCGCGCTCGGCCCGCGCGTGTCCGACCGGCTCGGGCACCTTGTCACTAGCCGGAGCGTGGCCGTCCCTGGCCAGTGTCCAGCTGGTGATGCCCATAAGGATGTAACTGTATGGGACAGGATTATAGTTGGGAGATGCATCCTGGTTTAGGGTACGCTGTGCTGGTGCAGGATCCCTGTTGCCAGCTTAGTTGGAGTGGGGGAAGATAGGAAATCTGGCTGGATCTGCTTTGTGTGCAGTGTTTTGTAATCTGCTTCTGCAGAGTGCAAATACCATCTCCCTGGTCTCTGCAAACTGAGTTGTTTAATCTCTCCAGGATCTGCATCCTGGAGGCTGCTGTTGTCAGAATGATTGGGCTGCCTTTCTGTTGTGTCCTTTGGAAATTACAGGTTCCTTTGAACATGTTTGGCAATAACTCCCACTTCTATTCCTTCCTCAACTTGAGTCTGTGGTTACAGAGATGCTACTTGGAGCAGCTAAGGCAGCCTGCTTCCCTTCCTGCTTAGGAAAACAGGGTTCTTAGGCCTAAGTGTCAGAAGTAGGAAAACCAGGGAGTATTCCTGTGGCAGGAGCAACTTTTAGCTTTCTGCTTCAGTGGTGTTCCTTCTCTTTGAGCCCATTGCCTTTTCCCCCTTTCCACAAAAACAGCTATTCTCCTGCTTCCTTAATTTGGGTATCTGCAGCCCTTCCCCTGCAGAGGAGGAGGTAACCAAGTGCAGAGGCCTCTGATTTGGGCTCAGCACAGCTATGTGCAGAGCAGAACTCTAACCTACAAGAGAAAAGGAAAAAAAATACAAAAAAAATCCCTTAGAGCTGTTCTGCATTGCTGGTGCTGGGTTGGCATTGCCTCCTTCCCGAGTCCAGGGATTCGGCAGCGGGCTGGCGATGCCCTCCAGCAGCTTCCATGGATGTGCTCTTGCTGAGAATGGGTCTCTTCTTCTGGGATCAGACCCATCCGGCTTGGGGAGGGTGCTGGGGGAGGGTGCAGTGCGTGGAAGCTGCGGACGCAGCGCCCAGGGCAGCGGCTGCAGCCTCTCCTGTGCTCTGCGACCCGGGCTGCACGGCTGGCTCTTGGCGTGGACGGAAGCAGGGGAGCTTCCCCATGGGAAAAAGCTGGAAGAGCTGGAACTCCTGGTTCTGGCACCACCACGGGGGCTTGGGGGTGGTGTTTGTTTTGCACTGTGTTCCCCGAAGTCAGCGTAGCAGCACCTTGAGCTAATTGAGGTTCTAGTCGAGGTTCTTGCCTTCTTCATCTTCAAAGCCACTTCAGTGAGTCTGGATGCAGAAGGGGCGTCTTTGCTCCCGTCCTGCCGTACGTGTGAGCAGGCAGGCTCACGTGCTTTTAATTATGGTCGTCTTAAAAGTCATCAAGGGCTGGAGGAATTCTGTGAGGCAGAAAACAGGTCCTTGGTAAATCACTGCTTGGGAATGGAGTGACTGCTTGGGAATGGTGGCTGCTGTGTTTGGTTGGGGTTTTTTGGGGGGAGTGGCAGGAAATGAGGCTGAATGTGGGAGAATTAATATATATGTATTGCAGTATCTCCCATGTTCTTATAGGGGAAAATAATGTTACTTGATCTCTGCCTTGCATGTTACCTAACACAGTGTTCAGCGGAGGCTCTCTCCAAAGACAAAGCTCAAAGTAAATAATTAACAGACCTTAGGGCTCAAATCCCTGTTATTTCTGCCTCGGCCTAGGGAAGGGTGTCTGGGTGCTGTTCCTCAGGGTCTGCAATTGCTGCTATGGAGAGGAAAGGCCCAGAGATGGCCCTAATCGGGCTAAAATGTCTTGTTTCCTGCTGGAGGGGGAAACAGGTGGTTGAGACAAATTCATGTTGAGCTTGGGGCAAGCAGGGAGTGGGGAAGGATATCAAAATCCAGCAAATCTTCCTGCTCCTCCAGCGCTGGCCTCGCGGCTGGCACCGTTGCAGTGCTGCATGGCTGCGCTGGCGGTTCTCATGCAGCACCAACAATCTCCACGGGATGCATTTGTACTGCTGCGGGTGCCAAAACGAACGTCCTGACCCATCACGTGTGTGCACACACACGCTTTCCCCCTGGACTGGTTTCAACAGCTTCTGGTGCCCGTTCTGGTATGGGAAGGTTTAAAACACACTAGGCTTGTAAAGTCTTTTTATATATTGTATGTAAATGCTTGTTGAAGTGATATTTTATTAAACAGTTTTGCTCTAGTGGCTTCTCCGTGTGAGGTTTCTGCACGTCTCGGGAGCCGGCCCCTCGTGTCGCAGCTGAGCGGGGCAGGATCCCTCCATCCTGCAGGTAGAGCTGGTGGGTTTGAGCTGCCCGAGTCCCGCTCTCCGATGATCCTGGCACCCCTCAGCCAGGATCCCAAAAACGGAGCTTCCTGCCCCAGATGGGCAGGGAGATGAGGCCTCTCCTTCCTCATGGGTGCCAAAGAAGCCTATAGAGCTGCTGCTGATCATCTCTCAGTGCCTGTCTCTGCTGCTGCTCAAGACAGAGCAAGGAGGAAACACGAGCTGCTCGTCAGCGTTTGAGCCGCCTCATTGCCTCCTCGCTGTTTTCCCTAATCCCAAGAATATTAAAATTCCTGGGTTTTTTTTTTCCCTTGTGCAGGAAGGGAAGGCCAGCTCTGAATTAATTCTGATCCCCAGTCCTGGTATAAAATTAGCAAGCAGCTTCTATTTAAACACGGCGTTGTCATCGGCAGCTCCGGACAGCAAACGGCGGCCAAGCTGCCTGGCTCCATGCAGCTGCGTTGCATTCTCAACAAGCAACCAACCCGAGACTGCAATTTGTTCCAGTCATTTATTTGTATCACGGTATTTCAGAGTAGTGAATACAGATGGTTTTGCTCTTCTAGGCTTCAATACACTCATCTATTGTGCCTAGACTACAGTGGTCTGTTTATAGAAGCTGTATTTAATAAGTTGTACTTGATCACAGCACAAAAGTCCTTTACGGCTAGATCTAATGACAGAGTTAGGAGCCTAGTGGGTTTGAAGTCTGTGGTTGAGGTGTCTGGGCCCTGTGATGGACTTGGCACCCACTGGGGTGCCTGGACTCCTGCTACAGTGGACGGAGAGACTTGGGCAGCTCTGAAGGGTGATGCAGGAACCTGTCTACCAAGCTCTGCCTAGAGGTCACAGGAAATTCTGCTGCACAGGGGAGAGCATCTGAGGAGCCACCTCGCCTGGGGGCCCGGACACGGCATGCCTGCAAGTTGGGAGTCTGGAGCGCTCTGTGGAAAGCGGGTGCCTGTACCTTGTTCTGTGAGGGCACCTAAATCCGTTCTTGGATCTAGCCCAGGGCTCTGGGTACCAGAGCATTGAATTATGCTGGGCTCGTAGCATATTGCTTAAAGGTGCTCAGTTACACGTAACAAATCTATAAATCTGTTTTTAAATCAACAGTCAGATTTTCCAAATGAATATTGCTCTTTTAAAAATCCTATTCCTGTAGCAATCCCTGAAATAAGGTTCCTGTAACGTCTTTATTGTCATGCAAATAGCAGCGTCTAGGCAATCCCAATATAAAGTAGTCAGAACTCTATCCAGTGGGAAGGAGAGGCACTTAGGCAAAGTGACTTGTAGTCACTCAGGATCTGTGTCAGAACTAGGGACAAACCCCAGATCTGATTCCCATTCTTGAGCTTGAACCAGGGGACAGCTGAATGTTGTCTGAAACTACTGCAGGATGGCAGCGTTCCCTTTGCTATGTCAAGATGATCATTTTGTGTGTCACATTTAAACTCACTCTTTCGAGCGTATTTCCTGTACCTCCCACTCCAGAAGTCAGAAAGAACCTGGTTCCAGCCCTGCACGATGACACTGAGGACGGATTAGAGGAGGGTAAGCGTTCTAAAAACACCACGTTGACTTTTCACAGACACAGGTGCAATGCTAAGACAAGGTAGATAATGTTTTGGTAGAGCAAATAAAGTCCGTTAAGCAGGCCAGCTGCTGGGCCTGCCTTTTTACTTTTTGGTGCACGGGATGGTGTGTTCTAGGAGCAATCTGGCTTTCCTGAAAGTCTATAGAAGGACTGAAAAATAAAAGCAAATATGAGCCCTGCAGGTGAGTCCGTGCTCTGGCACCTGCTGGAGCAGCCGTGTGTTACTGCCGTGGGGGGGGAATTCCTCCTGAAGGGGCCTTCAGCTTTTCTCTCTCTCTCTCCTCTTTCTCGAACCCTGAGCAGCAGATGGACCTGCCCCTGGGGTACCGGGCGCAGCACCTCCGCATCTCCCGCAGCACAGCTTCGCACCTGGACTCCACGTAGTTGTTAGCTGGAAAAGAGCAAAAAGAAGGATGATGCCAAGTCTGTGCCGCAGAGCTCTGCTCGTCCCCCAAGGGGATGCATCTAGGCCAGCCCTGCCCGTGCTGCACACTGCACCTCGCTGCAAGGCCAGGGCTGCTTCCAGGCATTGCTTTCCCTGCTTGGCAAAATCCCTCTTCAGTGCATTTGTGTAAAGCTGCCCTGAACCAGCCTCGCTGTTGCTGGGAGCGCCGTCAGGCCCCTGCTTCTGTGGCTACCACACGTCACTACAGCAAGAACGGAGCTTCCCTCGCTGCTGCCCTCAGTCCCTGCTCTCTTTGTCCTTTTAAGTTGTATCCTGTGATCCCCTTCAGCCCATGTGCCACGTTACTCTAAGGACACAAGAGCATCCAAAGGGGACCTGGTGTTAGCATAGACGTGTGCCTTGCTGCAGCGCTTGCAAGAGAAAAGAAAGAAGCATCTGAAATTACTGCCCCAGTGGCCTGTGATTTGCAGGGGGAAACAGGAGTGCAGTTTTGCAGCTTCCCATCCCAATGCAGCATGCAAGCGGGAAGCTCTTCCAGGTGCTGAACGGGAGCTGCACGGAGCTGAGGGACGGCTACCTCCTGCACACGAGTCCCTTTTTAACTCTAGAAGTCCTGAAGCTGAATGACTCGTCCCCCTCAGCTGCCCTAGGCTGCTGTTCCTGGACGCTGCTGGCGATGGGACCCTGGGCTGGGCTGGGAGCCTGGGTGGGAGCCTGCTGGGATCCCTCCTGCTGCAGCTGCGGTGCTGGGCTGTGCGACACGCTGCGTCCCCAGCTGAAGGAGCAGCTCCCTGGCTGCCGCGTGGTGCGGTGCAGCACGGGGCAGTGCAGCACGGTGCGGTGCAACACAGTGCAGCACAATGCAACGCAGTGCAGCACGGTGCAGCGCAACACGATGCAGCACAGTGCAGCATGGTGTGGTGCAGCATGGTGCAGTGTGACACTGCTGTGCTAACCACCACTGCCCCTCATTCCTATGGGAGCCCCGTGAAAGCCCTGTGGTCAGCCAGCCAGCCAGCCAGGCTCCTCTCTGCGAACTCCCGGAGTTTGTGCGTGATGAGAACACAGAGGCCACCCCGAGAGATGGTCCTGTCTGCACCAGCTGGCAGCTGGAGCCTGCCCAGCGAGCCCAAACGAGAGCCCCTGCAGCCCTGACTGCCACTGTCCTCTCCAGCCACCTCCAAACACCCCACTGCAGAGGAGCTTCACACCCACCAGCCAGCTGCTCCAAGCTTGGCCTCTCCCAGGCCCTAGGAAACCAAGATGAACAAACTCAGGCAGCTTGGGAAGGACCTTCCAGCACTAAGTCTCTTCTGGGCTCCCCTAGGTTAGAAGTGATGGACGGTGTCAGCCCAGAAGGGCCATCAGGCCCTTGGTAAGGTCACCTAACCTCCTTCTACCGTGATGCGCCATTATAATGCAGCTGCTTCACCTGTACAACTCCATAATGGGGTAACCACAGCCACACAACTCCAAAGTGATGGCTAGAGTGATGGCAGACAGACAGGTGAGTACACAGCCGGGTAAAAGCACTGCAGTAACCATTCAGCTCAAATCCATAGCCATACCTACAACAGGAAACAGTTGGAACAATGTCCAGGAATGCTACGAGGGTAAGTCACAGGTGGGACAAAAACGGGTTCAACCATTAGCTTTTAAGTGCAGGGACGGTGGGGCAAGGAGTCAGCCAGCCTTTCCCATGAGAATACTCCAGATTTCAAAAGCAAGAGCAAAGCAGCCAGTATTTCCTTAGTCTCTGGGGGTATGGAGAGCGATTTGTTAGAGCCCTTGCCTCAAGCACATCACAGTTTCCAAGAAATAGAAGAATCCTGGGAAAGACAGACACCTCCCAAAACGTGACTGGGTCTTTCCCCCTGTTTCTTCCATCTGCTTTTCCTGCTAGGCTCTTCCCCAGCCGGCCGGGGCTGCTGCGTTGCCTCCCCAGGCTGCACCCGTCGCGTTGGCTGACGGTGGCAGAGCCGTCTCTCGACTTCACCCCCACATCGCATTGTCGCTAACCCACTCGCAGTCTGCAAGGAGGCTAAAAGCAGACACGGATTTCTGCAGCACTGGCGCAGCTGCTTCCAGCAGGTCGGCATCAGCCTTCCCCTTTCCGTCACCCCTAGGCTACTCCTGGGTTATTTTCAGTTGAAGCTCACACTGGCTGAGGGCTCAGCGAGGTCAGGGGACCCTCTGCCCCACTGCCGGGGCTCCGAGGAATGCTCTCTCATCCATTTCCTATGGCAAGGTTTTGTCACAGCACAGCTGACATTGGAAGGGCCTTCTGCATTTCCCAGACCACCTTCTCAAGAATCCTTTTCCAAGAAGCAATGTATTTTCACTAATATATAGTTTTTCATCGATGAATAACAAGGCAGCGCTCTCCAACTCAGGCCACTTCAAGCCTTCTCCCAAACACCACCATCACATCATCACCCTCTCCCTTACAAATACTTAGCTGAGCGAGTACAAAAGAGCCGACAAAGTTCTCCAGAAGACACCAAGCTCTAGCAGCTCTGAGGCCAGAGCACCCAAACCTAATCCTCTTACTGACAGCCATCCAAGTCTGACCTGCTCTTGTAGTCTTCTCATAAAACCCACCCAACACCAAACTATCCACAGTGTAAGAGAGCCTACTATAATGTCCACCTACCTACAGCTTAAGTCCTGAGACCCCCAGGCACTGACCAGAGCAGGGAGAAAACTTTGTTTGAAACAGTACATCACTGTTATGAACGCTTTTGTGTTGCACTAATGGTGTCTTGTTATTCCAAATGAAACACAAGGAAAATCTGCTAAAATAAGCTACTGTTTGCTTGGCAAGCAGCCACAATAACGGCCTTGCTTTCTTCCTGAAAGAACAGGGTTAAGTTAAAAGAAAAAAGCTCCACCAAATATCAAGACACCGAAAAGACAAAATGATACTTGGTACCTTGCAAGCATTTCTGTATTTCACAGGCTTGTTTCTGGCAGGGGTCCTTCTGGGGCATGGTCAGAGAACTAAAATGATAGGAAAATGTTACTGTAGAAACAATGGGCTTTCTCTTTTTAAAAATTTTTTGTTATATTTCTGGAGGAGGGCAAGACATTCCCTTAAAACCAAGATTTCTAAAGAGCTCCCAATTTCCCTCTCTAGTACAGGATCTTCGGCCACCTACTGCAACTTGCACACGGCTGCCACCATACACAGGCAGCTACTTGTTAGATGCCTCAGTACTGAAACAGCTCTGTGTCTGGCTAGAGGATGAGAACACGAATACCAAATATAGGGAAGTTTCAAGGCTTATCCCCCCCCCCCCACTTTTTCCCTGGTCCAGATGTGTGCTTTTCCACTTAGAAACACAGAATTCCCTCCTCTGAACACAGAGTTCAATGAACATAGATGATTTTTTAAATATAGTTCTGTGCTTTCAAAACTTATACTGTAAAGGCCTTCCCTGAGAGCTCTACACAACCAGGGTTTTGTGTCTGTCATACAACTACACCTGGAGGCATAATTTAAAAATAGCAGTTGTGTACATCCTATTAAAATTATGATGGTTTGGATTTTTTTTGTTTTTTTTTTGCTTTGCTTTGGTTTTAGAAAACCTTTTGAAATCTCTCAAAAGAAACAGATTGGAGCAAAGCTCCATCACATTTGAATTACTGCAAAGCATGATTCCAGGCACTCTGCAGGACCTTCTGCAGCTGTGACACCTGCAACTGTGACCTCTCATGACAGATCAAAAGACAAGCAAAAGCTGGTGGAACCAGCAGTTGGATGGGAGACCTTGACGGAAGGTGCTGCTGCTCCAGAAAGGGGTGCTGGGCTGTGAGCTCCCCCGAGACCCTCCTCAGCCCCTGCCCCACACCATGGAGCTGCTGCTGCCCTTCCCTGCCCTGTCTGTGCTGGGACCTGCCCTGTCCCACAGCACTTCTCTATAGAGCTAAGGCCACATCTCCAGCATCCTGGCCAAAGTGCCCTTGGGGTGATGACATTCTGCCTACCTATAACTCCCCCTGAGGCTTCACTTGGACACGATACTCTTCTTCACTGCCTGTCCTAAACTCTCGTGTGATGGTGCTGTGTGTTGTTAAATTGCTTCCACCTCAGAGGTGGCTGCATTTCAGTGGAGAGAGAATCATTTATTGTACAAAACATACAAGGACCTCTTCCTAGAGCCACTGCTCCTGAAAGACAAAAAGTCACATTAAAGAATGACCAGGAACAAACAGAGCACAGTACAAAAGCAGGGTAACAGCCACACGTACCAGATTAATCACCAGGCACAAGTTTAAGCAGCAGTTCTTCAACACCACCAAGCTGTAAGCGACAAGGAAAAGTTCAATACGTCTACAGCTACCCTGGCTGAGCTAATGGACTTCAGCAAAATAACAGTCCTTTGCCGTCCCTCAGGGAGCTCAAATGACTTCACAAACAGGAATGACTATGGTCTAACGTCGCCACCATCCTTACCATGAGATGGTGCTCTATCTCCCAAACGCGAGAGTTACTATCCCTGTACTGCTCACCCTGGGACAGCTGCCACATATGAGGCAGCCGGGATGGGGGGAGCTGGCTGGGTCGCAGCGCCTCACCCAGGGGCACCTGAACTCTTTGGATCCGGGCCCTCAGCATACCTTCCTCCTGGGGGAGAGCAACAGAGAGAGCGCGCGGTTAGCAGCAATGCAGCGGAGGCCCCCGCGGCACCGGCGCTGCCCCGGGGAAGCTCGGGGGACACTTGCCTCTTCCGCAGCCACGAGCCACGTTTTGCGGTGCTCATCACAGTAAACACCTACGCGTCGCACCCACAGCCGCACGGGAGGAGCGCCGGCGTGCCCGGCTTCAGCCATGCCCTCCGGTGCGTCCCGGCGCTCCCGTTAGGCGCAGGGCATCAGGGTCTCCTGAGCTCGGAGGACATTCGCCGGGAAAGCTCGCAGCTCCGAAAGGCACCTTTGGACGGCGGCTGCCTTACAGGATGAGGTGCTTTTTTGCTGGAACGTCCCTAACAGTCAAATTTGGGGTGCTAGGAGGGTGCCCAAAGGAAAGGAAATCTCACAACAGGGCGCACGCTGGGGAGTGCGTGCAGTGTTATGGCATTTGTAAGGCATTTTGGGACAAAAAGGTGCTATAGGTACGTGGTTAAACCCTGTGAATACTGGCTTTGCTTACTCCACTGCTAGCTCTGTTAACAGTCTCTGTGTGAAATTGGGAGGGGGGAAGAGAGAAAAAGTGATTTAAGCGAGACTTCCGTGGCTAGCGATGGCCTAAATGACAAAAGCAAAACTTGGGACAACGGGTGAAATCAGCCTAACGAAGGTCGTTCTGGAGACAAAGCATAAGACTCCACACGCATGGGTTTCTCACACTTGGAGCTTGCAGAGCTGTCATTGTGAAGGGTCCTTCATCTCACCTCTGTTAAGAGGATGGTAGAATTGTCCATTCCCGCACAAGCTTCTTGGGAATAGCTCTCGTTATTCTGTGGAGTTCAGATCTGAGCTGTTTACTATGAGCCACTGATACCAGCAGGGGCCAAGAAATTTTAGACATTGAGACTAGACTTTTTTGCCTAACAGCACATTTAGCTGTTTACTGGTCAGACCAAGCTGAGCCATTAGCAAACGAAGGTCAGGGGAAAGGTTTCTCTCTGAACCCTAGAAGAGGTAATCAAAACGGTACTGACAGTCTTCATTCTTTATCTGGGTTTAAAGCAGAGTGGAAATAAGTTGTAACGTATATAGCATCTTCCTGCCATGAAGCAGCTGCGACATTCCTATCCAGAAACACAGTGATCTTCTCCTGAAAACTCATGAAGTTAAGGCAGATTTCAGACAGAAGTAAGAAAATCTGGGTACAAAATAAAGTAGGGAAGGTCAGGGAGAAAAAAATGGTTATACATCAGGGATACATACATAACAGGAAACACACTTCCACGTAGCCTTCTATATCTTATATCAGCTTTTCTGTATTTTTTTCCAATCAAAAGATCACTCAGTTTTTGAAAACTAAACACCAAAAACGGATCAGCCTGAGCAGCACAGTCACAGTACTTTAATTTGTAAACCCAGAAAATTTTGAACATTCTTTTATTACTTCTTTTTCTCCCATTCTGTTTGTTTCCTTGCTTGATGCAGGGGGATGTGTATGCGTGCTTTATGAAAGTACAACAGTTCTGAAGACATCCTGTGATGTCTTAAGAAATGCAAGGGTTCAGAGAGCCGGACCGGGAAACGCTGCCACGGCCGCTCCCAGCAATGCCCAGCAGTTGGATCACTGGCATTAAAGGAATGCAACAACAGAGGGACTAGCCCGGAAGGCCTTCAGGAGGGAGTTGTGAAACTTAAAGTGACATTCAAGTGACATCTAAGCCCCATTCATTCTACTGTATCCTAAGTCGCTTCATAAATTTAAGCCCACGTATGATCGTTTTGCCCAGCAGTGAGATGCAGCACAAACCACTGCTCACTTGCAGTCAGCAGAATGTAATCACCCAGCTTGGAATTTGGCCAGGATACTCTCCTACTTGGTGGCAAAATGCCAAAAGCCCCTTCATGACCAAAAATGCTCCAGAACTTGCTTGCCTACCTTACTAAAAGCCAGAATTGCTACAGCTCATCATGCCCAGAACGAGGAGACACTGTCAGCTTAATGCTGACTTTGGTACTTGGAAAACTACTACTCAGTGAGCGAATGTCACTACTTCCTAAAGCAACTAACTTTCCGGGAAGGTCTCCTATCCAAGGACTGACCTTGCTCAATCTTGCTGAGATGCGAGGATCAAACCATAACATATTTGAATTTATTGTGTGTGAACATGGTAGTAATGCAGGGTACTGGACTGACAGAACAAGGTCTCACGCAGAGGAGACTGCAGAATGGGCAGCAGTTAACGAGTTTTTGCTCTTTGTCCAACTCATTTGTCCCAAACTTTCTCCAAACTCCACAGCTCGGAGTTCTTTTGCCAAAGTTCAAAGGCCCAGTCTGGCCTCTCTTTTCTGCAGCCTCTGAGACTATTATGAAAATATCCAGTTAGTGCCACGAATAAAATCTCAAGGTCAGGCAAAACCGTCCATTGGGTTTGAAGGGAGACAGGTTTGTCTTTAGTACTCAAAACACACAAGCAGGGAGGAAAAGCACGTACTTAGGCGCTTGCAACTAAAGCCTTGCAAAGGGCAAGACATATGCAATGCCTATTTTTGCTGGCTTTATAAGGAAATCAAACAAGAGCCTGGAGGACGAAAGGGTTGAAAAAAAAGTAAGCTTTCTTATATTTAAAATAAACAGTAGAACAGCTCCTTATATTAAGTTTGTGCCACAATCTATACTAAAAGATCCAAGCCAATAAAAAACACTCCAGCTTAAATTTGCAGGATTGCAGTGTCATCCTGTGACACTGGTTTCAATGCTCTCATCAATGCAACTGCAGCAGACTGAGCTGTTTATGGTCCTGTTGGGGGAGACTCAAAGCCCAAGCCCCACTGACAGCAACAAGACATGGAGGGTTTGTGTCTATCTCAGCACCAAATATCTCTGTTCTGGGACACAGGGGTGGTTCTGAGCCACATAATATGTGAGCAAGCATGAAGACGGCCGGGAAGAGGGCTGCATCTCATAAGGAAGACAATTAATTTGCTTTTAAAGCAATGGATATTACATGAGAACACCCCACCAAAACAATGAGGGGAAGCACTCCAGCTGCAGCCTGGGCCATTCCCAGAGCTGGAGTCCGGCACGCTGGCCAAAAGCCCCTTCATCAAGGGCTATTTTAAATGGGGATCAGCTTGGATTGTTAGAAGAGTCCAGCTGTCAGTTAGTTACTGAAAGAAGGTGGTGCTGAAGCGGAGGGAAATGGGCGCAGTATTGTGCTAACACCGCTCCAAAGCTGGCTCCAGGCTGGGCAGTTTGGCCTTCGGGTGGAGCGAGGGTGCTGCCGCCCGCGTCGCTCTGTGCGCACAGCCCCGGGGGAGCAAACGGGAGCCCGGCTTCCCCGGAACGCCCCGCACGGCGGCGGGGGCCACAGGGACAGCAGCGGGCGGCCCCACGCGCCGCAGCTTCTCCTCCGCGGTCGGGGCTCTACTCTGCCCAGGGCGCTCGCCCACCGCGAGCCGCCGCTCTGCCCGCCCCACTGATGCTCACCGGGCAGCCGCGCCGTCCCGCAGCCGGGAGGGAGGCTCGAGCTTTGGTGGGATCTAAAGAAACAGGAAAAGACACAAAAAAAGAGAGAGAAGCGGGTGGGCAGCGCAGGGGAGGGAGAGGGGGAGAAGGGCGGTGGGAGCCTCCACGAGGGCACAGCCGGGAAGGGCCCCGGGCCCAGGCCCGGGCGGGGGGCGCAGCGCGTCTCCATGGCAACCGCCTCCCCCCGGCCCGGCCCGGTCCAGCCCCGGCTCGGCCCGGTCCAGCCCCGGCCCGGCAGCGGCCCCGCAGTGCCGCACGACGCCAGGAGGGACCGGACCGAAGCGGGCCGGGCCGGGCTGGGCCCGCGGCCGCCGCCCCGTGACCTACCTGCAGCCCCTACGCAGGTGACAGCCACCGCCGTGTGCACCGGCCAAAGCCGTCCCCCCGCCCGGCCTCCCGCTCCCCACCCCACCCCCGCCGGCTCCCCCCGCC
>PTEX01000111.1:35166-144485 GCA_003342815.1 Eudromia elegans | reverse complement strand
CCGCGGAACCAACGCGCCGCCACCCGCGTGGGCGACACGGCGCTTCCCTCTAGAGGGACCGCCCGCCTCTCCGGAAGCCGGCCTGCCCCCTAGAGGGAGTAGCAAGCGATTGGCTGGCGGCGTAGTGGCGCCGCGCCTCCATTGGCTCTTCCCATAGGGGGCGGGGCGTTGTGGGCGGTAGCCCCGCCCCTTTCCGTCGAGGCGAGGCGGGGTGGGGAAGAAGGGCGGGCGGCGGCAAGATGGCGGTGCAGGCCGTGCACCTGGAGGCCGACGCCTTCCTCGTGTGCCTCAACCACGCGCTGAGCACCGAGAAGGAGGAGGTCATGGGGCTCTGCATCGGCGAGGTACCGCCCCGGCGCCTCTCGGGTCCGCCCCGCAGCCCGGCCTCCCGCGGGGGCACTCCTCATGTTTTGTCCTGTTTTGTTTTGTTTCCTTCCCCCCTTTTTTTTTTCCTTCTCTCTTTATTACTAGGTCGATACCAGCAGGATCGTCCACATCCACTCCGTGATCATCCTGCGCCGCTCCGATAAGAGGAAGGACCGTGTGGAGATCTCTCCCGAGCAGCTCTCGGCTGCTTCCACTGAAGCGGAGATATCCTTTCCTTGCCTTTCCTTTCCTTGCCTTTCCCGCGGGTGCCTGGGGCTTATTCTGGGTTGCCCGAGGCTGCCGCCTCCCGCAGGCCCCGTTGAGAGGCTGAGCTGCTAGTTGTCATCCTCTGGAGTCTAGGTTGGTTTCAGTAGAGTTGTGAAATAACCATTTGTTATAACTGACATTTATTTAATTATAAATCTCTAAATTATGCTTTTAGGAGAGTAGCAATTAAGCTTACAGGTGCAAGTTCTCTTGCATTTCCAGATAGCAACAACTAATAAATATAGCTAGGAAATTTATTAGTAAGTGAAAGGCCAACAAGTCTCAGTTTCCAGTATAAGCTTAAGGTTGATGTGTTGAGCAGCTTGCTTAGGTGTAAGTAGCACTTAATTCTTCCCACCTGCAGACAAGGTCCATTTTGCTTCTCTCCAATTCCCTGACAGAAAGAGGGCTCGTCTGCCTCGGGGACAGAGGCTTCCACCATTTTCCAGCTAGGTGTCACTCCTACAAAGTGATCCTAAGTCACATTGAGTCTTGGGAAAGCTTTTTTAAATCTCTGTCTAGTTTTGCCCACACAAAGAACGTCCTCCCTCTGCTCTGTTAGTTTCAGAAGGACCTTGACTGACACACAGGTTGGCTGAAATGACGGGGCGTCCCATGAGAGTTGTGGGCTGGTATCACTCTCATCCTCATATCACTGTCTGGCCATCGCATGTGGGTAAGAGAAGTCATGGACAAGGCTGTGTGTGAAAACACGCAGCTTGCTACCCGTGTTCCTCAAAAGCCACTGGATCTTGAGTCTGCACTTCCCAGCTTCAAAGTTGCTGTAGTCCCCAGTTCATGCTGTGCATTGATCCTCCTGATAGGACAAGGCTGCTTGGTGATCTTGGCTCTGTTTGCCCTCAGCCCAGGAACCATCACACAAGCACCTAACCGGCCTGTAGGGAAGCAGAGCTCCTGGAGCTGTGCACAGGCAGGAGAGCTGGTTTTGCCAAAGCCTCTGCAGGATGAGATTCTCTTGATGGGCTTTGGGAAATAGCCAAGCTGCTGTTTGTTAGCCCAGCACGGGAACTTGGAAGAATCAAACTGCACATGACTCAACAGACACAGAGGAGCCAGGTGATTCCTGCGGCTCTTCCAGACAAATAGAGCTGCAAAGGGGAACGTGGGAAATGACAAAAGAGCCCCAGGAGTGACAATTCTGCTGTGTTGTTGCCTGACAGCTGAACTGATGCAAAAATTTCTTTTAAAGACCCATGCAAGTAAATCACATGCATTGGATGCATATGGTTGGTCTGTGACTGCTAGCAGATGTTAAGAGGCTCAGATTTTTTTTCCCCTCTCCCTTCCATTTTCTCCTGTTTTGAAGATTTGCTGTTCCATTTTTAAGTTGGATCAAGGTGTTTCCACATTCCTTTATAGCTGGATGCCTTTTGTTTTCCTTTAAAATAACTTCAGGACACTGAATTAAAAGATAAATCTTGTGCTTGTTAACAAATTTAGAGCCCTTCTATGAAAGGCAGCAGATCTTTTTCTCAGTCTTTCAGTTGATCAGTGATATTTTATTTATTTTATCTGCAGATGTCCGCACTCAAGCTATGTATCAGATGATGGACCAGGGTTTTGTAGGGCTTATTTTCTCCTGTTTCATTGAGGACAAAAACACAAAGGTAGGCAACTTAAAAAATGGGTTAAGTCTTTCAGGTATGAAAGTCAGCATCCCAGCAAAACTGAAATCCTGTCTTTGCCCTTGGATCCAACCTGCAGTGAGGGCTGTTTGCAGCAAGGTCGAAGCATGGCTAAAATGTAGATGTTTGTGGCTTGATCCAGATTCATAGGAAAGTAAATTATTATTCTCTCCTGAGCTCCCAGGCAGGTCTGAAAGTAGAGCTGTGAGGTTCTGGGACCGGATCAGATGCCTGACTCAGTCTCTGTGCATTGAAAGAACAAACGCACTTCATCTGTTTGGCAGAATTAGCCTATTTCATCTCTGTGCCTGGGGCCCCTTGCTCCTCTTTAGAGCACTTAAATTATCTGCGATGCTGCTGCAGTGTGAGATGAGCTGGCAATGGGTCTTCTGTAGGTTTTCCAAAACCCCATAAGATCTTTTTTCTATAGCTATCAGTATCTCCTTGTTAATGTTACCAATGAAAGCAAAAGTTGCGTGTCTTTACATGTAATTTGAAAGCATTTGTGCTTCCTGAAGGAATTCTAGATTTTAAATGATTTTTTTTTTTCCTCACTACTTGGAATCTGGCTTCCTGCTGATGCTCTCAGACTGGCAGAATTCTCTACACCTGTTTCCAGTCCATTCAAGCCCAGAAGAGCTCAGAGTAAGTACAAGAGGAGAAAATGTACAACTTCAGGTTGTGTTTGATCTCATCTCTCCTTTTAATGATCAGCTTTGAGGCTTGTCTCAAGTGGGTTCAGGTTCATAGCAATGAACAAATATTGTATAGTGATGTCTAAACAAGATTCCATTACTTCTGCTAATGAAAAATTCTTGAAGATAACCTGTATGCTAGAGCTGATTTAGTCTAGATAATTTAGACACTTAAGACACAGTGTAAAGTGTAGTAGTTTGGGTCTGAATTTGGGTTTTCTCTTTAGCCCCAGCCTGAATCTGCAATAATCTGTTGCGCAGAAGGGCTTGGCTCTTGCTTTTAACTCCAGAGTCTTCACTACGTGGTGTGTTCCGGTGGGCTAACATCCCTGTGCTGAACACGTGTTCCGTGTCACACTGTTCCTGCTGACAGTCTAGGCACTGTGTGGGCTGTATCACTAAACTTTGAGACTATAAAAGGCCTCCACTTACCTGTCAACAGAGGCATGTGTTCCCAAAGTTAAACCTGTGGTCATGCCATACTTTAGACAGACTGTGGCACAGTTATTGAAGGCTTTTTTTGGTCTGCTGCTTGGAAATTAATTATATCTGATACCTTTTTAGGTATGAAAGGATTGAAATTCCTATTCACGTTGTCCCCCATGAAACCATTGGGAAAGTGTGCCTGGAATCAGCTGTGGAGCTGCCTAAGATCCTGTGCCAGGAGGAGCAAGATGCCTACAGGAGGATTCACAGGTGACCAAGCCTGTCTTTGCTAACAGGTTCTACACTGACCATAGCCTAAACATGGGTATAAAAGTGGAGAAGCATTAGTGCTTCATGTGCCTTGGGGGGAGAACTGCTTGAATACCTTCATGCTAAGGAGTTCAAGCTCTCTCGGCCTTGTGACTTGCACACTATTCCTGTAGCACAAGAGCTAAGTGTAACTGCTCTTCTGCTGCAACAGAAGATTTGTGAGGAGAACAGTCTTGAAAAATGAGGTTAGATGTCAGCTGCTCTTGCTTCTAGAACTAGAGAGACTGTTTTTTTCGTGTGTGTCTGCAGCAAGTTTGTTGTTCTTGTGAACGCAGAGGGCTTCCAACAAAGGAGGAGGCTTAGCAGTACCTGTAGTGACTTGCAGGTCGCTGTTTCTGTAGTTTGGGTTTGCCCAACGGCACTGCTGCCTCGTCACCAACGTGCATTTTGTTCATTCCTTTAGCCTCACCCATCTGGACTCCGTAACCAAGATTCATAACGGCTCAGGTAAGGTGTCCTCTGGTGTCCTCCTCTCCTGTGTGAATCCTGGATGAGGCTCCATGAGCGTAAACTTAAATAACGGTCTCTGGCCGTGCCTATGTGGGACAAGAGGCCGCAGCTCTACAGAGTCCTGTGAGCTGCAGTGTCTGCTTGTCATGAAGGGTATCTGTAAATAGCCAAAGAAGTACTTTTTTATTTTTATCTTTTTTTAATCATAAAGTTTGTTTCAAACCCGAAACACTGTTTAATCTGAAGAACTCTCTGTGACTGGGTTATCTTGTTCGATAAAGTGTAGAGGAGGGATGGAAATGTAACTAAGCAGCTTGACACAAATACCAAGGATTGTAAAATAAGCTAATTCTAAGGGAATTCATGTCATTGTATCCTTTAGGTGCCTTAAGAATTCCTCGTTGAATTGCTTAATAAAACAATAGAGCTTTTTTTCCCCATGTTTTTCACTCTTTAAACAGCAAGGGCCGATTGTTTTAGCGAGTCTTGGGCCGTGAGTGCAGATTAGCCAGGCATTAGTTACTGTTTCTGGCACTTCATGTGTTTTATGCTCCTATGGCATCTGTACTCTTCCCAGTGAGTTGGACTGGGTCTTAATCCCCTTTCTGCTGTAAGATAAATGTCTTGTCATCCATCCTTACCTGTTCAGCTGATATGGCCGCCTTTGCTTCTGCGTATGGAAATAATTCTGCATCAGTAGTGGTCTATGTGCAGATTCCTTTGTAGATTTCTCCTCCCTTCCCAGGTATTTAAAGTGAGGTGGAAGTAACTTGTTTCCTCCTCCTACGTGCTGCTGATCCCGACTCTTTTCTGTGAGGTTCTCCGGTTGCCCTGGCTGGGATCCTGGCAATCCTGGCGAGCCTTTTTTAGGTGCTCTGCGGTGCTCTTGGCCTTGAGTTTTGCAGCACATGGCGTCGTTGGTATTTGCAGTGTCCTGACGTGTTCTTGCTCTTGCCAGTGTTCACGAAGAACCTCTGCAGCCAGATGTCTGCCATCAGCGGGCCGCTGCTTCAGTGGCTGGAGGACAGACTGGAGCAGAACAAGCAGCGGGTGCAGGAGCTGCAGCAGGAGAAGGAGCAGCTCCTGGAGGAATTAGCTGCTCTGGAGTGAAAGAGGAAACGGACCTTTCAGCAAAGAGACATGAGTAAAATTCTGCAAGCTCTAGCTGTGGCTGGAGGGTGGCCCCGTGCTGACGGCCGTGCTGTTGCCTCGCTCCGTGCCGCAGAGCACATTCCCGTGGGATGAGGGCTCCGTCTGCCCCGGCTTGGCAGGGAGCAGAGGCGTCTCCAGGCGCCCAACGAAGCAGCGCGGTTCCAGCTCCGTGCTGGGGCTAGGCAGCATCTCGTGGTGTCCTCACCTGGAAGCTGAGCACCCAGGGACTGGGTTGTGTCCCCTCCCCTACATTTGGACAAAGTTCTGCTGCTTACATGTGCGCCAGGAGCCTGGAGCAGGAGTGGGAGAGGGGAAGGGAGTTGGTCTCTCTGCAGTCGTTTCTGATGCTGCCAACTTTTGCCTTCTTTTAGTAGCTTCAGTCAACCATAACCTTACACCAGTAGTGATCTGGATTACAGGTGATCCACCAGGCAGGAATGAGGTGGGAGGGATCTTTGGCATAGGGTCAGTGCTCTGTGTACTTCAAATAAAGAATTCCAAAGCCAGAGCTGCCTTGAGTGGAAGTGAAATGGATACTGCATCCAAGGGCGTGTCAGTGCCTGCGTTTTTGGATCCTGTTTTCTCCCCATTCCTGTGTTGCTGTTGAGTACCCGGCACCGCAGGACTCTACGAAACGGACTGTTCCTGCTGGACAGAGGGAGAGAGGCGGCTCTTTCCTGGAGGGAAGAGAAAGATGCTGCCAGGAGAACTCATGGATACGTGGGCCTTTCATTGCCGTCTGCTGCACTTCCAACAGGAACTTCATTGACCTGAAACTGAAGAAATTATTGAACAGATTCTTTGATTGTCTCTGCTGTGGGATTTAAGAGTAGTCCAAGGCCGTTGGTGTTATTATCTGCATTCAGTTGCGTGTCCCTTCTGAGCACAGCACCTAACCTAGCCTGGTTAAAGCTCTGGTTCGGCTCCTTGTTCCTGTGCATATTCTCAATCTGAAGCCCCAGTGAAAATGATAAAGTTGCCTGTACTGCTGCAAGGGACGTTGCTGCCTGTTGTGATATTTCTGACGGTTTAAGGGCCTGACTGCTGAGAAAGAAATGTTCCCATCTCTATAAACAGCTGATGAGCAACTGTGCACGTCCCTTGGCTTTGGAAGCTCATAAATTCCAGAGCAAAAAGAAAAAAGCGTTGTTTCTGTTAGATGACTTCTTTTCAGTCCGATCCCGGGCGCTGCTGCCGGCAGAGGCTTCCCTGGCGTTGTGAGAGGGTCGCACGGTGCCCACGGGCCTTTGTGATGGGTGTCCCCATGGTGACCGTATCCCCAGGGGAGACAGAGGACCTCCCCCCCCCTTCCCCTCCCCCCCCCCGGGTCCCCCTGCTCAGCAGCTCCCTCAGTGTCACCTCCCTGGGGACAGGACCCAGCCCGGCCATGGACAGGGGGCCGAGTGGCCGGGAGCACCGCAGGGTGAGCAGGGGGCTGGAGGGGCCGCCCGAGGCTCCCTGGCCATGGGGACACGGTGGCGGGGGGAACCTCGTTCTGTCCCCTCACACGGGGCTGTTGGTGGCATCGCGGCTGCCTCCATCGCCTGTTGTCCCCCCAGGAGCCGCGTGCAGCCAAGTGCCACCAGGATGGGCAGCTGCTCCATGACCCCCTCATTGGCTGCAGCCCCCACCCTGGTACCCAATGTCCCTGTCCCAGGTCCCCAACGCCACCTCTCCGCTTCACTCCTCACAGGGGACCGGGGCAGCCGAGTGGAGCAGGACACGGACAAGGACACGGAGCAGGACGCGGAGCAGGACCCGGAGCAGCCCGGGGGTAGCAGCGGGAGGCGCCGGGCGCCGGCCGGAGCCCTTGGCCGTCCCGCACGGACAGCAGCTGTTCCCAGCTGAAGATCCTCGCCGTGTGCCGCGCTCGGGAGCCTTCCCGGCCCGGGCAGGTGGGTCCCGGGACGCGGGAGAAGCGCCGGGAGCTGCGGCCCAGCCCAAGGCACCCGCTCCGGGAGCATCCCCTGCATCTGGGGCCAGGGCCAGGGCACCTGCTGGGGGGGCGAGAGCGGCCGCCCAGCAGCGACTGCCCGATTTGAACCCGAGCCCCTCGACCCGAAACCCAGCAGCAACGACACTGGGGCCGGGGCCCCAGGGAAGGCCTGGGGGGAATTCCCAAGACGCTGTCCCGGGAAGAATCACCCAGTCTGTTCTTGGCACCGCAGCGGCTCCAGCCTCAGGAAAGAGCAGGGACAAGGAGGAGCAGCAGCCGCCCCGGCTCTCACTGACGTCCCCTTGGACACCAGAGCAGGATTCCTGCATCCAAGCCAAGAGCCGCTGGGATCCCGCGCACGCCAGGCCGGGGCTCAGGCCTGAGTCCTCAGTACCGGGACAGGGCAAGCCCGGGACAGGGCGCTGTGGCCCCGGGACGGCCCCACGCAGCCGCTCCGGCCGGGTCCCGGCTCTTGCTGCCCGTGCGGAGAAGCCGCCAGGGCCTGGGGACCCCTCCGGGCGCTGCCGGGAGCTGCTGCTCTGCGGGGCAGCCCCGCAGCTTCCTGCGCCCATCACCGTGATGCCCGTCCTGGCCACCCAGGTCACTCACCCTGCAGATCGCGGCCCCGGGGACGCAGGTGGTCCCAGAGCCGCGTCTGCTCCGGGCGGCGCCGACGAGCCCGGGGCGGCCGCACAGGGTCCCAGGGCGGCCACACAGGGTCCCGGGGCAACAGCGCAGGGTCCCGGTGCGGCCACCGCCACTCCGCAGGACACGGACCCCGCGGGAGCGCCGGCTGGGGAAGCCCCAGAGCAGAGCGCGCAGGCCGGTGAAACCAGGGCCCCCGTACAGGGACCGTCCCCGCAGGCCCACGGCAGCCGCGGGGCTGCGGCTGGGCCCGGCAGGAGACCCTGGGCCCATCTCCTGGTCAAGGACTGGAGGCCAAAGAAGCCAGGAAGGAGCAAGAGAAAGAAGGCGGCGCACATTGTGCCCCAGGTGGGCGGCTGGCCCCTGAGGGTGCATCCGGACATCACAGCGGAGCATCTCTCGGCGCTCTCCGTCAAGACGGAGCCCATGGAGGAGCTCAACAGGAGCTCCCTGCGCCGCACCGGGCAGAGCTTGGCCCAGGTCCGCAAGATCCAGTGCTGGTGGAAGAAGAGCGGGAGCGGGGAAGAGGAGCGAAAGGGACCCCACTTCACCCTGACGCTGTCGGGGCAGCTCAACATCAGACACAGGCAGGTGAGTGCGAGGGACGGGCTCGGGCAAGGCCACGTCGCCCCGCACGGGCCCTGGTGGCCTGTCCCCTCCCCGGGGCAGCCGCTGTGCCAGTGTCACCACCCGAATGGCTCCAGTGTCACCAGCTGAGTGGCTCCAGTGTCACCATCCGAGCATCCCCGGGCGCAGCAGCAGCCCCTGAGAGGCGTTTGCAGAGGAAAGGGGCCCTGTCCTGACGTGTCCCCCCACGCCGGTCCCAGCTCTTCTGCAGAAACTCCTTCCCCAACCTGTGGAAACCCGAGCTCACGGGCGTGGAGCTGCTCAAGGACGTGCGGAGCAAGCGGGAGCTCATGGAGCGCCTCGTCGTGCACAGCGCCAGGAAGGAGTACAAGGCGGTGAAGCGAGTGGTGACCTGGCAGAGATACGTGCAGCTGGATCTGATCGAGGAGGAGGACGAGGACGAGGAGGAGCGGGAGGAGGATGAAGAGGAGAGCAGCTCCGAGGACACCGTGAGGTCGGATGACTCGGTGATCTACGTGGACCCGCTGGACGTGAAGCTGCGCAGCGACGGCGCCAGGGCTGTTTGGGTGCCCCGGAGGCAGCCGCGGGCCATCTCGGTGCACTCCATCTGGGCCAGGCCCAGCTTCCTCGGCCGGCCGCCCCGCGCGGTCGGCCCGCCCCGCGGGGGCCTCCTGAGCCGCCCCACGCCCGCCGGAGCCCTCGCCAGGGCCCTCTGCCCCTGGCTCCAGGTGAGGCGGCAGCGCGGGGCGGCCAGAGCCGAGCTGTCCATGGCAGGGGGACGGGGCTGCCCCTTGGAGCTCCCCCATGGAGCCACCCCATGGAGCCACCTCATGGAGCCACCTCAGGCTGCCACCTTCGGCCCTGCGCCCGCTGCAGTCACCCGGGGCGGTCGCCCTTTGCAGCCCCGCTCCTTGTCCCGCAGCACCCCCAGCCCTGCACTGCTCCCCCCTTTATCCGGGGTACCTTGTCCTGCATACAGCCCCACGGGGGGGTGTCTTTGCTCTCCCACGCAGGTTGCCGAGGAGCCCGTGCCCGAGCAGCGCACGCCCTCGTGCTCCTCAGAGGACGACGACCCAGGTGCGTCCGCGGCGCCGCCGGGGCAGGGGCGTCCCAGGGAGCGGGTCTGGAGAGGCCCCGAGCCCGGGGCCGCCCAGCACGCCCCTCACGCGTGGCAGAGGCAGAGACGGAGCAGGGGCTCCCCTTGCTGCCCCATCTCCACAACCCAGGTGCTCCGGTGCCTCGGGGAGCCCTCGGCGATGGGCACAGCAGAGAGCCGCCTGCCTCCTCCCGGTGCCGCTCACCCCGCGCCCTCCTCTGCCCCAGGTCCCGCCAGCCCGCTGAGCCCCCCGGCGTCCCGGCGCTGCCTCGCGCTGCTGAGGACGGTGCTGCGGGCCCTGCGCCGAGCCCTGTCCTGCGGCTGCCGCCGGCGCCGGTGACGGGCACCGGGCTGCGCGCACCGGTGAGGGGACGGGCACTGGGCTGCGTGTGCTGGGGACTGGATGGGCACCGGGCTGCGCGTGCTGGGGACGGGCACCAGGCTACATGGGATGGGGACGGGATAGGCACCGGGGCTGCACATGTCCAGCAGCTCCCGGAGCGGCGCCGGCCCAAGGACACGCAGCCGGAGAGCGCAGGGAACAGGGACGAGGCCGGAGACCTTCAGCTCGTCCCAGAGCACGGCCCCTGTCCTGCCTCGGCTCACAGGGACCTGCTGCTCCCTCCCCATGCGGCAGGAATGTCACCCCACCGGGCAGCCTTCAGTGGGAAGGACCGACGACGTTTGCTAATAAAGACACAAATCCCGGACCGGCCCAAGCACCGGGGGACTCGGTAGCATCGGGCTGACCCACTCTGACCTGGTGGGTCGGCTGCCTTGCCTGGCCAACCCCTCGGGTGCTGCACAGCAGCCCCTATCTCTGCTCGTGCCCCCAGAAACTGCAGGGGACTCTGCAGAGAAGGGGCTGAGCTAAAGCCAAAATAACCCCGGAACACGAGAGGCCACCAAAAGTTTGTGACAAAAGAGGCTTGTGGGCACCTCAGCTGGAACTGTTGGCGAGGCCACGGCAATGCAGTCGCGCCCTCCCTGACTCTCTGGCTGTTACGCAGCAGCAGGTCCTGCACGGGAGGACTCAGCTCAGGGTGCAGGAGGGCTCAGCTCAGCACAGAGCCCAGGCTCAGCTCAGCACACAGGCAGGCTCAGCTCAGCGTGCAGCTCTCACTTGTGCAGCCGGCAGCACTGGGATGAATGTGGCCCAAGGAGGTGGTCACGGCGCTGGTCCTTGGTGTCTCTGGTCGCTCACAGGCCCGTGGGCATGCGGATAAGGAGCAGGGAGGGAAGCCCTCCAGCAGCACAAGCTCCAGCCCCACGCACAGCACACACTGTTGCAAACACAGGCCCTTGGTAACTGGGTCACGGTGACTTCTCCAAGGCCAGTGCAGATATTTTTTTGCTAGACAGTTAACACTTTATCAGCCTTTACACACCTGTTTTAGTTCCATTAGAAAGCCATGGGGCATTTCCATGAAGATGTTACCATTCTGTTTAAATTTACAGTAGCTTTCCCTTGCAAGAGCAATCAGCTTGTGAGAGAGCCCCGAGGGGAGCCAGAGAAGAAGCCAGAACTGCTGCCCTGGAGGCACCCAGGGCAGGCACGAAGCTGCCTGAGCAAGATAAGAACAACCCTGGTCTTAACCAACAGCCCCAGCAGCACGAGTCCAAGCCCTATTTTATTTGTGCATGTTTATTTTGCACGGAAGAGGAGCACTGAAGAAGCTGGAGGCAAAGCTATTTGCCATGGGCACCTTGCACCAGAACCTCCCCCGAGTCAGGGTGTCCCTGCTGGGTGGCGAGTCCTGCGGCGCCGGTGCCAGCGCTGCCCGGGCCCGTGCGGAGGTGCCGGAGGCTGAAGGGGAGGCAGGAGCTGGTGAGAGCTCTGCCAAGGGACGGAGCAGCTCCTGCTGGAGCAGCCGCCTTCCCTGGGCTGGGGAGGGCACCGAGAGCTGCGGCAAGGACGGGTCCCTACAGGTCCCTACGTGCAGCTCCTCTTCCCTCAGCACCTTCCCCCAGCGGCAGCAGATAGCTCCACTTTGCAACTATGTTTAGGCAAGATAAGGAAAGAGCTCTGGGAAATGTAAGGGCCCCGCGGTCTTCACAAAGCGAGTCCTGCCTGGTGTCCAAAGGAGCAGCCGGGTTCAAGGCTTCTCTGCTGCAACAGGGTGGGAGGTGTCATTCCTAACACTGTAACATGTAGCAGGAGTCAGGAATTCAGATCAGGACATTGCAGGCACCAAGAGGAACCAAACAGCTCCAAGGCGGTCCATGGGAAAGGGTCCCAGCAGACAGCAAGCACGGGCAGGCCTAAGGCTGCCTCTAGCTGCATGGAGAGACGCCCAGGGCCGAGGAAATTGCATTTCCTGACCAACCACCCCTCAACACGGCTGAGGTGCGACGGACCCGGGGCAGCACAACTGGTGCAGAGGCTGGACCAGCCGCAGGTCTGGGGTAAACAGTGCGGGAGCAGTGGAGAGCAGGGAGAGGGGCACAGTGCAGACATCAGGGTGACCTGCTGCATGTGGAACAACGAGCTACTGAAACATCCAGATACCAGTTACACAGTCACTGTTAAAGAGGAATAAAGATGCTGCAGCTGGTAGAAAAACATTTATTGATGATGCAAAATTGCTAATTGCCTGAGCAATTTGTTCACAGCAGACAAACAACTCTGACACAGACATTCATTCAAGTGCTACAGGAAAGGTTCAGTTTCTACAAAATCTCAAATTACTGAGGAATAATTGCCCTCAAAACTTAAAGATAGCTTTGATCTCATTCGGGGCCAGAGGGCTTTGGAGAAAGCTCACACTCTCTCTAAAAAATCCAAAGCACCATTTTTCCTAAGCTTATTTTTAAGGAAAACATTCAAGAAACTCTCCTTGGGAGAGCACCTGAACCCATGGTCAAGTCTTCCTCAGATCTGCCCTTTTTCTGTCTGAAAATCACCCAGACACAGAGGATTTGGCTCATACGCTTGAGGGGGTTTTTTTAAACATCTGTCTATCCCAGATAGACACACAGTGTTTTATCACACACATGTAGAGCCTAATATACCCAGTGGTCAGATCCGCTACCCAGATGACCTACACAGTAAAACTATTGCTCAGTAGAGTCACTGGGCAGGGGCTGTGAAGCACTATGTGTAAACAGTGTGCAGAAAATCCCAGGCAAAGATGGCAACTGCGTCCCTTGAAGGGCCCAGAGCTGTTTCTTCCCAGGCACCATAGCTGTTTATCTGAGGTTTAAGGAGGTTTACAAGCCAGTATATTGCAAATGACAGTGCTGATAGCACTGATTCCTCATCATCAATACTTCTTGCCCGCTCTGCTGCTCATATTAGAAAAGGCCTCAGAATCTTAGTCTGCTAAACTATTAAAATTGTCTGAAATCTTCTAAAAAATATATGCATGGACTATGTTAGACTGATCCACTTTATCAACACATACTAAAGTTAAGTAGCCTCAAGAAAACACGAGCCCTGAGATTTCACAAGGAATCTTGAAGCCTGGTTTTCAAAGCAAAGTCAGCACTGAGCTTTCTCATAACTTCTACGTGGCTCAACCCGCCCTGCTCCTTTTTAGTAGACCCATAATTTTCTTTCACATACTTTGCAAAGGGCGTTAGATGTGTCCTAGCAGGAGTGCCATCCTTCCGAGTGGGCTGACACAGGACCAGCTGCCCCCCGCACTGCGCACACACAAAGCGCTCCGTGTCCAGCGACTTGGAATGACGTCCAATCCTGAAACAGAAAAATAAGAAAATAGGGAAAATAAGGAAAAATAAGTGCCTCTGTACTTCCGGGAGGGAGTATCTGTGGCAACGGCTTCTTTCTCCTCTGCCAGACTAATTCAATCAGGCTCCTAAACTATCTTTATATAGTAGAAAACAGAAGAGGAAACAGTGATCAAATCTGTATTAAGACATTTATCAACTAAAACTTTTTCCACTGCCTTTTCTACATTTTCAAGGAGTGATCAAATATTTATCTGTCCAACCTGAATTTAAACCTAAATTCAGATATCCATACTCACAGCTTTAATTTATATTTACAGATTTTATGGAACAAAATTTGACAGCAGTGCCTGAATCACAGGCTACCTAGCACAATGTTGCAGGGGTGCTAACTGCACACTGATTGGCAGATTTTAACTTTCAAAATCTATGTCCACTTTACTGATTACAAAAAGAGCCTGGAATGTCTTATTTCTACCTATTAATAGAGCAATAGACCTAGCACTTCGCTTATGTACACTGTACAGTGTTGAGCCAGACCTGGTCAGGACAGGTTCACACACTTGCAATTGGAGGCACTGTAAAGTTTATTACACTTTCAGTGTTCACTGTGAAATCACAGAAATATGATCAAAAAATGCACTAATATTACTCATGTGTTTCGTAACTCTCTAGCAGAGGGAGAATACAAGCTTGTCATTTGAGTGCAGCGTTTTCTCCTCTGGGCCCTAAAAGTTGAGGCAAGTACTCAGGCATCTCACTACTTGCTCACTGGAAGACAGTTCTTCCAGTCCTGGCCTCTGGACAGTCTGGAAGTGGAACTACTTGGAAACAAACACATGGAATCCCATGGAGAGATTCTGCAGGCTCAAGCAAGGGAAAATGACAGTGCAGACAACAATCCCAAGCACTTCACAGTCTAAGAAGTTATTAATTTCTGGCACAGGAGACTGTCAAGTCAGAAAAGTTAACAGAAAATCCTACGAAAGACTACTCATCAAAGCGTTACTCACGTGCTTTTGCACAAGACACACTCATATGTGAATTTGTACTTGATCTCATAGGTATGGCATCGCGTCACCATCGGCAGCTCCGGATGAATCAGGGCTGATTTCTTGGCATAAAATCGCCAGAATCGTCCGTGTCCATCCCGAACACCATTGATCAGCCAGGTGGCTGCATGGCAAATCTCATGAATCAGGGTGTCTCGAAGACGGTCTTAAGGTAAAGCCAAAGAACAACAAGAAAAAAAGTCAAGACAGGGCTAGGAAGTGCAATCTCCTATTCTTAATTCATTGCTCCAGTGTTATCCCACTGCCAGGCATGATCCCTACAGGACAGAGGCTTCCTAAGGTAATACTGATCCATCCCAAGTCCTCAAAGATAGATTCATATCTTAGATATGAAGAACATGAAGACAACTATAAGCAAAGGACAACTAAGCTGTTTCACTCCCCTTTTAAACCATTGCTTCACAAGAAATGTTAGGTGTGATCTCTTCAGGAACCTGGCAAGATCCATAAATGTGAGAATGAAAATTTCGTCCAGATGGTGCTTTCATGTAACTATCAAACTGTTACAAAATGTCACTACAAGACACGGCAGTGGGAAGAGAAAAAAAACCCAAAACAACACAAACAAACAAAACCTGTAAACTGTTTTTAATCCTGCAGGGCAAACAGACAGAAATAAGCACCTCACACCTTTCAAAATATAATCTATACAGGCAACCCAAATACTGCATTTACTTTCTATTCTATAGCTAATAAAAGCTGCAAATGCTATTATTATTCCTAAACTGATAACAAAAACGAGGGAGAAAAATGAAACTTCAGAGATGGCTTATTACCTTGCCTTTAGCAGTAATCAATGGCAGATGAATGGGTAATTGTATGACAGCAGGGAACAAATATAGCAGTAATTCCTTTAACTGCTCTCCCAGTCTCTAAAAATAAATGACTCAGGGCTCTGAGCCAGAGATGGTATCTTTGTATGTAGCAATCCTCTATAGGTTCTATCGCATTTGAACCCTATAACTTTTCTAGGGATCACAGCACCCTGCAGTCTGGGATTCCACAGTTTAATAACATTCTGCATTGGTCACATCTCTGTGTTTTGAGCTTAGTTTCATTTACTGTATTATTGGTATTTTCACGTTTTGTGAACTCATCAAGGCTCTTGGCAGCACAAGTTCTTATAACCCTCTACCTCTACATTATTTATTGTCGATTTATTTATTCAAGCTGGCAGGAAATTGCAGAGCGGGGGCTTTTGCAAAGGAAGATCACCATATCTTTTCCTTCACTCACCTGCAGAGTCGCAGACTTTCTCAGAGAGTTCTATTCGAGCGTAACGCTGCGCTTCAGGACTTTTTGTCTGCCCAGTTACACAATATCCTGCTGTTTTTCTCATTTTCTTATTCCAGATTATTTCCATTTTCTCTGGTAACTGAGAAACAAAACAGTGCATGTAATCTGCCCTCTCCTATCTCCCAAATCTTCCTTAGGTCAGATGTACTACAAAACTTTCTTTTCTAAGTACACTTCTTTGCTGCTGGTCGTTTGAAAAGTCATTTGAAAGAAAACATTTTACTAAGCTGGAGGTGGTTCCTTAGGATTAAATAGCTCAATTAAAAAAAAACAAAAGAAAGAAAGAGAAAAGAATTTTTAGCTTACACAATAGACTGGGATCAGAAACTCTACAGCTTAAATTACTTGTCAAATGTAATCATCTCTTCATTGTTCTGAGTCTGCAACTTGTCATTTTAACCTAATGTACCCTCATTGTCATCTGTGAAAAGGTGAATAATCACTGCCTGTTTATCCTCTGCACTGCTCCTGGTTTTACAAGCCTTTGTCAATCTACCTTGGTTAGCTTTTTCTTGTTGTTTCCAACAGCTTTTAGTAATAATTTTAAAATAACTAACTTAAACTGTTTGAATCAGTTAAATGAGCCCAAGTAAATGGCTGAACAACAGTTAAGTGCCAGGGAAAGCACAAGGGAAGGGCTGGCATGGTGGAGAGTTTTCATTTTCAGCAGTAATGAGCCCTTTTAGCTCCACTTCATGTGGAACCACGGCCTCTGCCTTTCCTCGGTCAGCTCAGCATCATCTTCTCAGAGGCAGAGCAGAACTTTTCAGTTTGAAACACAACTTATTATCAGTCACCTCTTCAGAAATGAAACCAACCCAAAACCTTTTCCAAACACAACCTGTATTGTTCACTTAAGAGGTGAATGCCATCACAGCTGGGAAAGTAGTCTCCAAGCTAGTAAACTGCAGCATCACAATGGTGACAAATGCCCTTTGAAAAAAATGGTTTGACCTAATGCAAACATAAGCCCAGCTCTACCAAGTGAAGAGGATAAAGAGCAATTACAAAGGGCAAGGAGCACCACACTAATCAGCATTTTATCATTGCTGAAACACGATATTTTGTTTCAAAGCCAACCTTCCGCTCAAAGATGGTGTTGTTATAGAGATGGTAGAGCTTCTGTGTCAGATCCTCTTTATTCTTTTTGAAATACTTCACATATTGGGATGCTGGATTTGAGAGATCTTGCAAGAAACAGCCAGGCACTGAGCACGAATTACACCTGCAAGAGACAGTATTAAAAAAAAGTTCTGAAGTATTATATTGAGCAACACAGGTCACTTTGTAAACACTAAATTCCTCAGGAATGCTTCCACAATTATGTCAGAAATTGGTCAATATATCAACTGTCCTAACATCACCACCCACCATAAACGCGTATTTTCAGAGACATGACTATCGATGGGAGTCATAAGGAAAACCATTCATTCAGGAGAAACAAATATGCCAGCAGAATGGCTTATTCCACTTAAACACTTAGGTTGTATTTTAATCTCTGCCATACTGGAATCTAAAGCTTTAAATACCCATCCTACTTAATTTACAATTGACCAGTAGCAAAAGTTTCCAAATAAAAGGCAAATCAGAATGCCATCCTTGGCAAAAGACTTCTCAGCATCTCTTCTTCCACCCAGTAATCCTACTGGAACAAGTGTAGGTGGAGAAACACTTACTTTTCCTTTGTCTGTGTTGATGGCGTGTAACTGCCTGACTCACTCCCAGAACTTCTTACAGAAGATATTAGTCTGGAAGGTGTTTCTTGAAGTAAAATGGAGTTTGACTTTGGCTTCTTGTCTTCCTCACCTTTTGAGGGCTGACCACCTTCATAAGAAGGTTTACGGTTTTCTAGTTCAACAGAAAAGACAAAATATTATACACCACCAAAAAATCAGGAGCACAAACATCAGCAACCAGAAAACAGAGGGCTATGAAACAAATCTCACATACTGTCTCACATACACTCCTCCTATAGCTCTGGTCATACTTGGACACAACTGATTAAAAAAAAAAAATCATTTGCCAAATCAGTTAAAATCTCATTTGCAGTTTCCGTTCAAAATTTCACACACGTGGCTAGGACAAAAGGGAAAGGAACGTATTTGTGATTTCTCTCAGCTTTTTTTTTTTTCCTGTGACATTTCACCAGTTCAAAAGGCACCACTGACACTTCAAGAGCAGCAATGAGCAGATATTATTCAAAAGAGAACAAAAAAATTAAACTTCTATTGTGCACCTGAAATCGTGTTCTTTATTCCTAAATAAATAATACTCTACTACATTACAACATCACCAGGTTATTGCAATGACCCTTACCAGGAGCCAGCCTCACTAACAGTGCTATACAGACTCTATAATCTTTACAATCACTACCTTTAACCCAACAAAAACAGACAAACAACTTGTGAAGGGAGTAGGGGGAAGTAAATAAGCCACAGTGATTAGAGAACCTGCCTTTTCCAGATCAGACAAGAACTGTCTTGCTGACCCAGACCTTTGATCCAGTTTCTCTGACACCCACAAGATCACTGAAGAGAAAGGTTTAAGGAACCACACAGAAAAGAGATACGGGATACATTTTCCTTTTTTTTTTTTTTTTTTTTCCCCCTCCTTTCAGCTGCCTATTTTCACATGCCACAAACAGGCAATACATTAAAAAAAAAAAAAAAAAAAAAAAGCATCATTGAAAACTACCAATTAAGCTTTGTCTTCAGAGCAACTTAAAAAATAAAACTAAAGAAAACTCTAGGATTTATAAGAATTAGGAAAACAAGTGACAGTTAAAAGTTCAAGTCTTGATACAATTTTCTGAATGCTCAGAGAGGAATAATTTCTGCTAACATCAAACTGAAGAGCAAGATGCTGGGTTGTACTTCTAAGGCGTATGCCACACACATGAACAGAATTTGGCAATTAGAATGAACATTGCTCCTAAAAGGTAATTCTGAGGTTAGCTTTGATTTCTTACCTATTGTACTTGGTTGGTTCACAGTTTTACTTATACTTAAGACAGGTTTTTGGGATAGACTTTGTTTCCTTATCCGTTCTATTAACGATTCGAATTCACTATCTGAGCTATCTGATTCTAACTCCGTACTTCGTCGGACTGCGAAGGACGGTGTTTTATCTTCTGTATTCTCCTTTCCACAGTTTCTTTCTTTCCCTCCAAAAAGTAGGTCTGGACTACACCTGGAAATCAACTCTTTCTGATTTTGTGGAGAAGGGGGTTTTATGCATCTCTCCTTCAAGCCTTTCTCTCCCTCTTTTTGGCAATCATGCCATAAGCTTTCTACAGTGACAGAATCTTCATCATCACTTAATACATCTAAATTCAGCAGTTCTTGGGAACAAACGTTTTCTTTTCCAGAACTCGATGACTTCTTTGGGGTCTGAAGATCCTTCCGTGCTGCAATTCAAAAGAAACAGCTTAAAGTTTTTGTAAATTCTCTTGCAAGACCTGCCTTTTCTTAAGGCAAGTATCTTCCTTGAAAATCAAGAGGAGAAGGGAGAGAAAAGCATCTTGCTATTTGCTTTATTGCATCTGTCTCTTTTATTGAAATTACTTAATTAGTAAATTACGTTTACTAAAGTCATCTGTAGTTACTGTACTGTACACAGTGTTTAAGTTAAATCAGCCTTCTGGTCTAGCAATCTTGAAGGAACAAAAAACAAAAAAACTGAGAATAGCTTGCTGGCACTGGCATAAACTTTATTCTTTGCAACAAAAGCTACACACACACATATATATAACTGAACATTTAATATTCAATTTTGAAGAAATATACAGCAACTTTGTACTAGAAAAGATTATTTCAGACAAGTTTGCCTAACCAAAACATATGTCAAAGCCATTTTTAATGTCAGCTGTAGCCAAACATGTTTGCAAATTCAAATTCAGGAGACAAACAGAAGGCAGACAAAGGCATGCCACTACTTTGAATCCTCAACTGTAGAGGAAACATTACAGAAGGATGGTGATCTAAAAGAATTCAGTCACTCCTCTGTTACCCTCAAAGAGGGCCAAAATCATCTGATTAAATAAGTTCCCTCCCCAAATTTGTGAATTTCCCACCTAGTAAGACTCCTGCTCTATATTTACTGTTAAATGATTACTTGCCACTCTTAGGTGCGCTGCTTCTCTTTTTAAAGTCCAAGAAGAAATCATCTGAGTCATCAATGAAGTCCTTCATACTGTAAAACAAGCAATAATGTGAAACGCTAGTAGGCATGAGAAGGAAAACAGCACACTAAGTTTGACTTGCTAAACTTATGCTAGATGGCTTGATTGCTGTATCAGCTGCTCACACTATTTTCTTAACCGGTATTTTCCTAATTTATATTTGAACTAAAGGCTGAAATCCACCTTGTCAAGGGATGCTTTGAGAGTTCACAGATCTAACAGGATAACTTGCCAGTATTAATATTTTAAAGGTGGACAGCAGTTTATCCAGTAAGGAATCCTGAAAATAAGATTTAGAAAACTCTACAAGAAAATAAACTCATGCTGCTGTACAACAGAAGACTGCTTTGAACATAAATTTCTGCGAAGCTCTCAGTATTTTTGAGTATTTTATAGTTTATTCTCAACTATTGTAACCTATACCAATACTTCTCCAGAGAATAGATTATAAATTAGGAGTCTAATCCATTAGATGGCAATTTTTCCTACAGCAAGTTGAACACATAATGCCTCTTCCCAGACTGAGGCCATCAGCAGCAGAAAGAGAGATGGTTGTATGTTACAAATGTCTAATGCTCACAAAATCGGTCAAGAAATGTATAAAACTACATAACCCAACAAACTCTGCACTTAAATGGGTAAAAGATGAAAGGCTGATTTTTTCACAAGCTCCGCTGACCTCTGAAACAGCAACGAAGCACATATGCTTCAAAATGCTGTATTTAACATGTGACCTGAACACACACAAAGAACACAGATCAGTTCTGTCTGCAGGCACTTCTACACTCTCCTCCAGCATATGACTCACCATTTTTTTTTCCCCCCAAATATACCCAGAGTAGTGGAGACAATATACAAAACATACATAAATACTGAAAGTCATGTAGTGCAGCACCAACCTCACATCATCTTTTTTGGAAACTGGACGTGTCGTGGATTTAGGAGTTTTCATTCTAACCAAAACTGTAACAATAAGAGATTTACCAAGAACAATACTTCAGTTGTTAAGTTATGCATTTTTAAAGAGAAAAATCTTATAGCTAATACAAAATCTAGTACAAATACATGTTATTACTTACACATTTCAAATTCATCATCACTGCTTGAAGAAAAGTGCAGAGCAAGGCTGAAAAGCAAAATGTAGAATAGCATCAAGAACATTAGGTCAACAGGACACAGATCCCCATCTCTTCTGACGTGAAATACCTGTGCATGGGAGGAAGCAGCCACACTAGGAAATAGTCTTAAATATTCTAAACAGTCTCAATTTTTAAAACAGAAAGACTAAAAGCTAGTCTAGTAGATATATAATGAGAATACATATTCCACCTTCAAGAAAGAATTTACTGCTGTTAAAATCTGAAAGACTGAGTCATCTGAAGACACTATCAGAGCATTATACAGGTTTAAGTTTAAACTGGTTGTCAAAAGTGACAGAAACCTTGGTTTTCATTTCATGCATGATATATAATCAGGTAGAGAATACTGAGCTGCAATAAGACTGAAATCTAGAAACATGCATCAGTGAGAAACAAGTTATGTTTAAATAAAGTGTGCTTAAGCATGTTCGTCATTAATATCTTTACTCAAGCTACTGCTTTCCAATATGTTAAAATGCAGAATTGATGTGGCACCACTTGGACTGCAACTTCCATATTCTGTTTTACCAGATATACTCACCATTTTCTGACCCAAACATCAGCAACTTGATAAAAATACATACTATGTGATAGCTTAAGAACATGAGGATGCCTCTTTTAAGTTACCTTAAAATTAGTTGCACCTTAAGGACTATAATTGGTTGGGAAACATGCTAAAAGCTTCCAGTTTTTCAGAAATGCGGCGTTCAATCTCAAATTATTTAGGTTGATAGACAACAGTTGTAATTAATGATAATTGTATGGTAATAAATTAAAGTTGTAGTAGCAAAAGGAGAAAACGGTAGGGGTTTTCTTCTGGTTCTGACTCGCGCCTCCTCAGCCCCGGGTACTGACCCACCGCGCAACTCTCGGCCGGGTCCCGGTCCCCCTCCCCTCCTTGAAGCAGAGTGCTCTAACTACAAGCGCAGAGCCAGGAGGCCTGGGCAGAGGCCTCACCCGCCGCCGCCGCCGCCCCACCCTGCCGCGCCCCTGCGGCCACAGGAACGAGACGAGGCGGGCGAGGAGTCGCTGCCGGAGGAGCCCCGCGGCTGAGGGGCCCGCGGGCGCCGCGGCCGCGACGACGGTGGCGCCGCCATGGCGCCCACCTCCATGGCGCTCTCAAAGCGCCCGCGCCTCCGCGCCGCTTCCGGGACGGCGCCCCGCGCCTGCGCACTGCGCCCCCCCCCGCGGTATTTACGGCGCACGCGCGCTCCGCGGCCGTATTTACGGCCAGAAAGCGAAAGACGAGATCGGACTCCCAATTTAATAGCAGATTCCAGAGTTTGCGACCACAGTCTGAGACCGTAAAAAGGAAGCTGAAAAATTCCCCAGCGATATCGGAACAACCGTTATAAACAGGACAGGGTATAAATGTGCAAGTCGAGAATTACAACCAAAGTTTCTTACTCGTGTTTTTAGGCAGTGATTAAACTCTACCAGAAATCAAGGCATTGATACTAGGTATTCGTCAGTCAGGTACATTCAAGCATCAAGTGAGATCTAGATGAGAGGTGCACTGAAAAGCAGCAGTTTACAGAAACAGGAGTCCCTAGGTCAGGACCAGCAGGAGACAAGTTGTTACCTGTTACCCATCTGCAACAGCTGTAGCACAATTAGTAAAACTGATGCTCCTTTTAAATTGCATTCCTTGACCCTCTGTAGAGGCTTGGGATGTTTGGTAATATTAGCCTTGCTCGTTCAATACAAAAATACTAATTTACATAGAGGTCATGCCCTTCAAGGTACCACAGAAAGTGAACTTGACAACTTGAAAAAAGGGGAAAATAAAAATAATAATAATAAAAAGCTGTTGTGAGGCCCCATAACACTTCAGTAATCGAGTATGTACAAGCCTTTCATAGAGCTCTCAAGTTTGGGTGGTTGCAGTCCAACAGAGTGGACATACAAGTATTTAAGTAGAAGATCTATACTTACCTTGGATCATTCCTCCTGAAATAAACTTAAAAGATACCTTAAGTTAACAAAAATAAAGATAAAAGCCAGCAACCCAGAATACTTTTCTGACAGCGGCACAGCAAGGGCAATATAAAATGTGAAACGCTGGTCAAATTGGTCAAACTGGCAAACCAAAGCTTTATTTTTTTGTTTAAAGTCTTTGCTACAGTACCTAGGACTGTGCCTCTATACATAATTAACAATCATTCCTGAAAGATCTGTATTTGGCACCAGTTTGTGTTTACCTCAAACACTTGTGGGGAGGATTAATTTCAAATCAAATTTGGTTTTTCAACAGAGTAGGAGCTGCCATCATGAAGCCAATTAGCTGAGTTATTGGAGAAGCTAAAAAAAAAAAAAAACAAAAACCAAAATCCTTATCTAAACCAACACATTACAGAAAGCTCCAAAACAGAGGTCAAACATTAAAAGGCTGATATAGGCTCCAGTGGTTTATAAAACCTATAAAAAAAGACTACACCAGCAAATATGCCCTTTCAGTCCGCACAGTTTAGAAGTTAACGCAGGGAGCAAAACTCGCTAGCTGGAAATCTTGTCATGGGAGAACCACACACATACCAACAGGAGTACCCAAAAATCAAATGTTTAAAAAAGCTCCAATTCCCAATCCACATCAGAGGAGAGAGATTCATAGGAAGATTGAATCAATCCATGAAAACATAATTGGTCGGGCAGTTCAAACTTCCCCCACCAACCACTAAGTCTCACGTACATACAGCACATGTGCATGGCTCAATCCCATCAAATTCCTCATGGAATAGAAGGATCCCAGGCTCTACAGAGTCTTTCCCTATCATGCAAGAAATCTGTCTGACTGTGCTCTAATCACCATCATGTATCACTTCAGCCACGGAGTACCAGGCAGATTAAGTAGAAATGCACAGTTTTTAGCTCATCATCTCTGCAGAAGTGTTTGAGAGGCTCAGTTCCCGGAGAGTTCTGGGTGGGTGCACAGATAGGCTCTTCATGCAGATTCGCTGGCCTCTACTGGCTTAATCATGTGGTCTGGTTTGTTGCCAGCAGCATAGTGATCCCACATTTGAAGATAAAGCCGCTCCAGGTCCATTGTATATTGTTTGGTGTTGAACAAAGGACTGGATATTCTCTGCTTCCAGACTTTGCCACGTATTTTTTTCAGGCTACAAAAAGAGTTAAAGCAGTCAGGAAAGGTTTTAAACACTTTGTGATACTGTTTACTTTCTGAAATCTGCTATCTCAGCCAATCCAGAATTGCATATACAACTGTTTCAAAAATAACTACTACTCCCTTCCACCAAGTTCCTGTTGATGTCGCCTGTCTTTATCCTTTCTGAAATAAATCATCATTAATGTTGGCACTCACAACAACCTGGACAGACAAACAAGGTAACTTGTTGACTATTATCTGTCCTACAGTAACTTTTCACAGTGTGATTTTAACCAACAGTAAGTGATAAACAGCGTAATCGTCCGTTTAAAAACAAAACAAAGATTGCAGCATACTTCATCTTTTAACAGTTAAAAGCCTGCACTCAAGCAATTTCTGCAGAACAGGTATCAGGCAGTAAGCTGTTATCTTGTGCAACTGGGGGCATGGATGATCATTTACCATAAACACACAAGCCAAGTTAAGCTGCAAGGTAACCTCTAGATGGGAGTCATCCAATCATTTTAAATATCTAAGTATCTGGAAGATTAAAGCTATTGACAAGTCCCATAGCTGCACCACAACAGCACTTTATATTCTCCTCATGTTACCTTGTAACACAGCATAAGTTTACTTACTATTCCAGATCAGTTCCCAGTTTCACAGCAATATCCTCATATTCCTGCCTGCTTTTTGCAATAAGCTCAAGACAACCGAGGCAAGTAAGTTGGGAGGCAGCAACTCGCGATGCCAGAGTCTCACCTGGAAATATAACATAGGTAAGGGCAGTCAGCTTATCACATAATGAATGACTGATTGTGTAAATTTGCATTACTTTCTCCCCCTGAACAGCAGGAAAGAAAGTTCTTCATATTTGTTGCACTAATAAAATTTTTTTTTTTTTTTTTTTTTTTTTTTTTTTTTTTTAATAAAAATATATATTTTAAAAAATTTTTACTCATCCACTCTGTACAGGCTCCCTGCTGTGTTACCTGGCATAGTGACCATAGGAGTGCCGGCCCAGAGTACATCCATCCCGGTCGTGTGCCCATTGCAAAGCGGAGTGTCTAGACAAACATCAGCCAACTGGCCTCTCCTCACGTGTTCCTCTTTGGGGGCAACAGGAGAAAAGATGATTCGGTTTTGGGAAAGACCCAAATTTTGTGCGTATTGCTGAATATTGGGTTCTCCTACAGCTGGGAAGCGCAACAGCCACAGCACACTGTTTGGAACTCTTTTTAGAATCTGCAACAAGAGCAAGTGGCAAATACAGGAAGAGTTATCAGAAACATTTCTTTTTCTGAAGATCAGCAAGCAACTGCTACAGACCAAGACAATGCAGAAGACATAATCATTCAATATTCAGATTTTCTAAAGTATAGGAGAAGAAAAAAGAAAATCACGATTTGGAGGACAATAACTAGCACTAGATTTCATCACTCGAAGAGCCAACAACTCTGAACAACTGTTCCCAAGGTACTTAAGTTCTGAAATTTAGGATGTCATTTATATAATTGTGCAGACTAGAAGACAACTTATTTCACAATGGAGTATATGCATAGTCAAACTACTTAAAACACAGTTTTCACTGACTAAAAGGTACAGATGTAATCTGAACTCAATCTAAACAAAATTTTCTATCCTAATAATACCAAGTCCCACAACACGAGCATCATCAGGATTCAGATGGCTCCCAGTTACTGTTTTTTTTCTCCACAGAACAATCAAGATGTAGCTTTTCATTAGCAGAAGTTTCTTCAGAGAAGTCTGACCAGACACACAGGTACTCACATTAGCCCACATCTGCAAGGTGGAAGGGTCAATCTTATAGAGCTGATTAAAGTTACAGTATACAACAGCATCCTCTGGTAATCCATACTGGGAACGAGTAGTAACAATGATAGTTCGTGGAACTTCTTCTCCAGTTGCTGCTTTGTTGTTAATCTATGGAAAAAAATAGTTGGTATCATGAGTTTCTTTAAACCTTTAAGGTTTATTCTATATAGAAGGCCTACCAACCCTCTGAAAGATCACTTTCCAGCACATCTGTGGCTTCACAGACTTTACTTCAGAAACAGTTTCTTTCAGTACAAGAACTCATCAACATGCCAGAAGTTACTGTTCTCTGATAAAAATTACAGATACACCATAAAACTCACATGTGCCTAAACTGCCTCACCTGTGTAGTTGCTAGTCCATTACTGATGTTGAATCCATTGATTGTTATCTGAATTTGACCACGATTTATCATCTCAATTACAGCTTCTGCAATTGTATTCATAGGAATGACTGGCATACTTAGAGCAGCATTGCTGTCTGCGTTGTCTCCGCTATCAGGACACTTCATCTAAAAAAACAAACAACAAAAAAAAAACAAAAAAAAAAACACATACAAACATGTCTGAGTCCATGACAGTGTCATCCTCACTCCTTGAGGCAGGTCATCCAAAGGAGCAGTTCTCACCTTAACAATTTTGACGTCAGGAAGGCTGTCAAGAAAAGCCTTCAAGTCAATGCCGTTCAGAACAATTCTGTTATCATAAATATGACCATTGGACTTGAAATCAATGACTGCTTTTTTCTGTTTAGAGAGAGAAAGAAAAAAAAGGCACCTTTAAAATGTTAAAAGATCCCTTACCAAATACTAAGTGTAATTTTACAGAGAAAGCCAAGGAAAACAACAGCTAGTGACATCTAATTTTCTTGCCATCTCTATCCTCCCACCTACCTTCAGGTGAGGAAACATGTTGGCATGGTCTCCAATAAAGAAAGTGTTTGGCATGTAAGCCAATTTCTCAGAATACTGCTCAGCCACCTCAACTGGGGAAGTTTCTTTATCTGTGATGATATAATCCATGAACAACGCCCCACTGGTTCCAGGGTATCCTAGCCACATAGCCTATAAAACAAAGAGCAAGAATATCAAAATAAAGCAAATTAAACCAATGTATACTAACTTAAATTTTCTACCCACAGATTAAAGTATCTTCTTATGCTTTATTAAATGAAGAGCAAGCACTATCCCCAAGTTTTCACTAGTGAGACAGTGAGCAGTTTGAGGATATATTAAAATTAATCCCTCACACTAAGACTACTGAATCAAAGCACCCGATCTATGCAGCTACAAGTGTAGTATTACTATTTCATCCTTTTAGTCAAGACAACCTCTGTGGCCTAAAGTGAGTGTAATTCAGGCTTCTCCTACTTCCCATTCCATACATATTTCAGGAGATCCCTAGTCAAAACATCCATTATCTCAAATCTGAACTCTTAACGAGACTATCACTAAGCCTGAAGAAATTAAAGCACAACATCTCAAAACTGACTTTTGCCATGGCTTAAATAAACATTTGTTGTTCTCACTCACATAAGAAAACAAACAGCATGAATGAATCTCAGAATTAAAAAGCCGTCCCTCTTGAGGCATAGTCAATTAGGCATGGCATTAAAAAAGGCAAAAAAAAAAATCCAAATAAACAGAAAATGGAAATAGTGAGTGGAAAACAGAATATTCTTATTTGCCTCATATATTCTTATCGCTGACAATTCTCCCTTATTGATCAACATGAGTCTTCAAAAGTTTTTCTAATGACAGAAAAACTGGAGAATCTTGATAATTACTATATTTTGAAGATACAGACCTCTATAACTTAGTTACCTGAATAGGTGCTGGTCTCAAGGCAAATAACTCATTGCGGGCTCCTTTTGTGTAGCCATTCATGTTAATGAGAATGTGTATTCCATCTTGGTGAATGCGGTCTGCTGCTTTTCCATTACATGGTATCTGAATAATAATTGAAAAAAGAAGTTATTTCTATGTTCAGTCTTTCAACAATAGTTAAGTTTAGTCACTAGTATACCAATAAATACGTATCAGCAGCATGATGCACTTTAGGTAAGATTTGTCATTCCTAGTTTTATGGACATATAACTCATCAACTTGAGGTTAAAACCAAAACAAGCAAAACTAATCTGGACCCTTACTATTGAAACAGGAAAAATTACTATGTCCCCAGTGGGAGAAGGCAGTCACTGACAGAAATTTTAATCGTGGTCCCTTAGTATAAATCCAAACTAGTCTTTTTTTTCCCCAATGAGAATAATTAATCATTCAACTACTGCAGCTGATAGATTTGCAAATTACAGAAATACAGATAAAGTGTCTCAAATTGAAGATCAAAAATAAACAAACTAACTACTATTTAGCTACTGCTAATGCTCTCACTCATTTCAAAGAACATTTCTGCTGATATTAATATGACATTTTACTTAGGAGAAAAGATCCTGGACTATACAAGAAGTTTAACAACTAAGTGCCAGTCAGATCTATCAACCTAATTTTGTGACTGGCCAAGCATTAAAGCATTTCTACTACTAATATACACTAACTATCCCATAGTTCTCTAGAGTTTAGACGTTTTTCTTGATATACTGTAAAAATACCTGTAGAAATCAAGGAACTGGAATTGTATCAGTATGTTTTTTCTCTAACACAGAACAAACAATGCCGTGCAAGCTTGAATCTGTTAAGCTATCATAACTTATTTGTGACATTTAGATATGACTTAACACTTCATGAAACAGTTACTCAGCACTATCAAAGTTGTTTTTTAATAATCGCAGAGAGATCACACAATACCCCAGGTTAAACATAACACAAATATACAACCTTCAAATCTCCAAATTCAAGACTAATCTCAGCCCAATTCAATAAATCACTGCAACTAGAAATCTCAAATTACAGGCTAAGACATGTTTCATTTTGTTTTTCTAAATAGTCAGTGCCTTAAAAAAACTTACCTGAGATAAATCAACAAAATGATTTGCTTCAGCCATCACTTTTACACGGAAGTTTGTACCATCATCAGGACTCAGGGCATAACAGAATACCTAGAAGCAGCAGCACAAGTTAGATATTTGGGACATCACACCAACAACACAACTTTGTGATAAATGTATTTTTAAATTACAGCAGTATATATTAGTAAAAATTAATTATTTTAAAATTTAAAATTAGTAAATCTTCTGACAAAGTTTTATTTATTGATGTGGCTTTTATCAGTTGAGAAAGAAGCCAAAAAAGTAGTGTTGGGAATATGAGATGTTCATATCAGGTCCTAGTTTTATCTATTTCTGGTACTGGTGTAAGGCACTGCATCCTGCAGAGATGCATATCATGTTCTCATCAGTGCAAGGTTAAGTAATTTTATTAAAAAGATCTGCATAAACATTACATTCTCAAAGAACATCCTGTACAAGATCACTCTGAATTCATAATTAATGAGAAGCATAACTATGACTCAGTTTGAGCAGGTAAGTAAGTCTTAGGGAAGTTTTTTGAACAGATTCTTTAAATAGAGCTATAGGTGTACAAAAGTGAGCCTCTTCTCTCCAGTTAAGAAACCAGTAATGTATCCCCTCTGAAACCAAATGCTGACAAGGTAGGTACACATGCTAGCCCCACAGACAAAATAATCAATTCTCTGCAAATTGGTTCTATCTTGTAGGACAAAAAGGCCAATTTTAGTAAAATAATAAGTAACCGTGTATCCAAATTACATTCCATAAAGCTTTATAAATCCAGAATAAGAAAGATCACTCCTTGTCTCAATCTGAGTGATAAATGGCATTCCTCCCCCTGCCTTCCTATAGCGTACACAGATCACCAGGCCTATAAACAGTTATTTTTCACAAAGCTGTTAACAACGATACTTCTAACAGCATAAGCACGCTGCTCTGTCATGAGGATTTTGGACTAGAAAGGCTTCATGAAAAAGAGAAAATATGGGGGGTGGGAGGGAGAAGGGCAAGGACAAAGAGTGCAGAAGTGATCACAGAACACTGAATGTAGGGAAAACTTCAAACCTTTCACAGGGGTAAAGCAGTTTCCCCTGCTTTGCAAAACAGGGGCTTGAAACCAGGAATGAAGCCTACTTACAATTAACAATAATATATTTATAAGTTTCAGCAGGCCATTTACATTTTTACCTCAAATTTGTCCGAGTTATGCATTCCTGGGATTGACTGCATTAGGTGTGAGGTTGGATGGTTTCCAAAATCAGAGCTCACGTAGCCAATACGAAGTCGACCTTCACTGGCCTTCAAGTCCTTCGGATGCTCATATGGTGGCTTGTGAAGAACATTAATCTGTCAAGACAACATGAAACTCTTTAGAAATCTGTGCACCAAAATAAATGCTGAAGGCAGTGCCAAAATTATCATGAGCTTGGCGGATTAATCTTACCCCACATTCAAATAAGCTGCGGCATCAGTTATTTGAAACTCGCAATGTGTATATTCCACTGCAGACAAATGCAGTTTCCATAGAATATGCTACTAGGTGCCACGTGCCCACATTTAGTCAAATAAAGTCAACCACCACTACTGAAAGCTGCTGCTGTCATTTCTGTTTTGCTAACGCTGCATTTTTGAGGAAAAAAAAATCCATCTCCATTTATTAAATATAATAGCACACCACTACAATCGGGAAGCTCTGACATTAAAAGTTACTTGCCAGCAGATCAGTATTCCTGGGCAGCATCACAGCCTGTCGTCTGTTCTCATGCTCTCTAATTTCTGCAGGCATCAGCTTTTCGCCCCTACCACTGAGGGGATTAACTGGCTACATAGACTGCCATTAGTTCAAGGCAGTTTGAAAGCTGCACATTACCAGTTCTGAAGTCTGAGATCACACTTCATCACTTCTGCTAAGCAGACCCCTTCAACTAGCTTCAGGGAACTTTCAGTTACAACTGACAATTGGCTCAAACACTCCACCTCAACATACACAAGTTCCGTGATTCTCTGGCTGAAGAAGAAAAAAAGTCATTTCTATTTTATTTCATTTTTAAATCAGAGGAATTTGCCACCAACTCCAGTAAGATTCCTGGCAGCTTGAGATGCTCTGGCATCTTGTGGAAATAACATAGGTAAGAAACCACAAGACATGTTTAAGCTAAATGTTTTAATTTTTGGAAGAATCTGTGCTACAGTATGCCAAATACTGAAAAGCAGAACCCCACTACATAATTAAATAGTTCCTACTGTGATATATTACCCCTGTGATGCTGCTGACACCACCACCAAGAAAAGGATCTTAGAAATCCCAAACCCAAGCAAACAAAGTTCACGTGTTCCGACAAGGATTCTCCAGAGGCAAGGTCAGACTCCAAGCACTGGAGGCTAGACAGGACGAGATTTTGGGTAATACTGATACATGGCTGCCTAGATCTTTGATATAGGAATAGCATTTTTTTCACTCTGGGCTTCTCCAAAAAACACACCTTGCGCACTCTGCAAAAACTAAGTAACTGAACACTATGCCCTATATCTCTACAGGTCAACATCTCAGAAGCACTAATGTATTAAAAAATTAGATTTGTTACTCAGCTATAATTAAATTGTCAAAAGCACATATAGTAATTTAATCGCAGTAAGCCCGTGTAAAACTCTACCTTATCCAAGCAGAGATTTCCATGTCTCTCAGCAATAGCCTTCCTGAAACTGTGAGAAAGGGGATACAGCATACTATGATGAGGGTGGACAGAAGGCAGCCTGTTTTTCTCTAGCTGATCAGCTACAATGCTAACCAACTTCTTCATTCTTTCATCATAGTCTGTCCAGTCACAGACAATCTAGAAAGGGAAAATTGAAAAGGGTAATTGAAAAGTGGGTAGCTGTTTCCAAGCTGTGACCAGCATTTCTTCTACAAATGATGGAAAATGAACAAAAAAACAGTAATTACTGTGATGACTGTACAATCTTAAGTTTGCTCATCTACTTCATTTGTTGAAGTATTTGAGCTTATTTGCTAAAAGCATCTTTAAGAATTACCATCAGAGACCCCTTTTCCTCACCTGTAAGCAGTGGGCCAAGTTGCAGTAGGCATCTGGGAAGTCAGGTTTCAGTTTCAGAGCAGTGCGGTAAGAGGCAATGGCTTCTGGTATATTCCCTGAATCCTGTAAGAAACAGGAATGAGTCAGCAGATAAAAATATAATCAAGATAAGTACTCACCAAGCCCCATCATATTGTAGGAGTGAATCATTCGCATGTGCTACCTTGTGAATAGAGGCCAGGTTGCTGTGGGCATCAGCAAAAGCTGGATTTATCTGAATGGCACGGGTGTAGCACTGTAAAGCTCCTTGCACATCTTGCATTTCCTTCAAAGTATTTCCCATATTGGAGTAAGCATCTGCAAACGTGGGACTGATTCTGAAAACCAAGATAACATACGCCATGAGCAATAAAAGATACTTCATCATTAAGAAACCATATCCAGATTACTGTCTGGTTTGCAAAGTAGCTATCTGAATTACAATATGCCACTGTAAGCCATCTTCCATACAGATCTATGGCACTTCCCTGTTATGAAATATTAAGAATATTAGAAACCAAATCCATTTACCTAATAGCCTCTTTATAATGCATGAGAGCTTCCTGTAACTTTCCTTGCTGTTGAAGAACACTTGCTAAATTTGAATGTGCAGCAGCAAACTCTGGAAATACCTGGAAAAAAAAAGTGGAATTTGTCCCTCAAAGCCAACAAGCACAAAAAGGAGAATAAGAAATGCAAAAATGTTTTGTATGATTCAGCAGTTTCTTCCCCTTACAATCAAAAGGGGAAAAACACCTTTTGGCATTTTTACAGGGTGCTGTATTAACTATATATTTAGCCATACCTCAAGAGCTTTCCGATAAAGGCGAACAGCTTCTTCAATGTTGCCCTGCTCCCGCTTGATGTTTGCTAGGTTATTTAGAGAGTCTGCATGTGTGGGACAGAGTCGAAGAGCTGTGTTGTAACACTCTTCTGCTTCAGCCACCTTTGAGGAAAAAAATGGAGTAAAATAAACAAGGAAACTGCCTAATGTGGCAGCATCTACTGTAAAATCATCCCTTATGAGAAGTTATTCTATAAACGTTTCAACAGGTTCAAAGTAGAGATGCCCTTTATTATTCCTCCTCATAAACAAGAAAATCCACATAGATGACATCACATTTTAATAAACCTAATAACTGTGTATAAAATCACTGTTAGTTTTTTTTTAAATTTAGACAAAAAAAAAAAAAATAGTACTCCTTACACTGCCTTTCTCCTTCAAGGCATTGGCCAGGTTACAGTAGGCATCAGGGAAGTGGGGCTGCAGTTCAATGGCCCTCCTGTACGTGTCTATTGCCAGGTCTATCAGCCCTTGCTCGTAATACACACAGGCAAGGTTGCCGTGCACGACAGCGTGATTTGGACTCAAACTCAAAGCTCGTAAATAAGCTGCTACAGCTCTGCAACAAGAAACAGAAGGTTAATGATCACCTGTGGAGCTACCTTGTACATGAACCTCATTCACCATAAGAGCTATATAAGAGAGAGAAAAAAAAAAAAAAAAAAAAAGACAGAAACAGAAGACCTTCAAGGGGAACATATTAACAAAGATGCACAAAATCTACTCAGTTAAAGTGATATTACACTCTTACCTCCTGCCTCTGCTTACACATCCTTCTCCCCAGTGGAATCAATACCAGCTTATTCTGATTTCCCACCATGGAGAACAGCTGATCACACGCAGTTCATGTCATATCCAAATGTTCCAAAATGGGATTTTTTTTTTCCCTTTCTCCCTAACTAATACTGTATAATGATTAACCTAAGTCTTTCATAAGAAAGGTAAAGCTTTTTGTGTGCATGTTTTTTAAACTTTCTTCAGTGCTAGAAAAAGTATGATGTCTTGGCTCCAAGTATTTCTTTTTTCAAACTAGATCATTATTAGATTATAACAATATAAACACAGCTCAGTTTTATAAGATTATATTTCTTTATTCTCTCTGCTAATCTAACAGATTTATCCCTTGTATCACCTTGTTCAAAAATGGATCCTTAATTATCTACACCTAATAGCACCATTCCTAAGCGATTCCTGCAGTCATGTTTGATTCACAGGGTGGGGGGGGGAAAACCAAGTCATACTAGTATTTTTAATTATTAAAAAAAAGCAAAAAACTCAGTAAGGTATTGTAAATTCCAGAATGACTAGTGAACATGTCCTTGTTTAGCCCATTAATCTGCAGTAAACACAGAAATCACTGATTTATACCAGGTATGCACTACAGCTAGTTAGAATAATTAACCCATTCCCTGTAAGCCTTTACTAGGTTTTGAGCCACAAACCCCAGCTGCTAGGAACTGTAATCCAATTAACAGGCACAATATGGTACACTGCAGAGAAAACAACTGAGCCTGGATCTTTTATAGAAACAAAACTAATACTCATGTATCAGATGAGATGTCTCAAAACAAGATGGTTTGGAAAGACAGCAACAGTAGCGCAGCAACATGCGCTACTATGATGGCCATCCATAATAAACATAGTATTTAATTAGATCCTTAACTGAAATTCATCATTGCAGCTTGTCTGACAGATAGGGAAAACTTTAGAAAAAATACATATGTAGATCAGGTCTGGAATCACACAATGAAAAACAGAAAAAACTACCCAAGGTTACTTGCATGCTCTTCTCAGACTCATCCTCATTACTTTTTCCCAGTCTTTATTTCAAGTCTGTCTTCAATGCCTTCAGAAACACTGTATTCCACAGGATTCCAGTATCCTGTTCTATACGTGCTCCAAAGCCATTTGCTTTCTTACCTTTGAGCAGTGATCTTCACTATACTATTCAAAGAGATTTTACATCAAGAATTTAATTTGTACTTTGATACATCTGACAGGCTGCTGACAGAGCAATGCTACTTATTTACTTACCTATCAAATATCCTTGCCTCCTTCAGGACATTCCCCAGATTGATGTAAGCATCCAAAAAATTTGGGTCAAGTGTTACAGCCTGAAAATATTTTTAAAGTAACAACTGTGAGCACTAATATATAAACACTTTGCAAAATAAAGGGTTTTTGTTTGCTTGTTTACTGACAAACTAGATCTGTAAATACTTAAGATTTTAATCAACCTAGTGAGGAAGGAAAACTTAAGTTAAGCAAACCAACCATATACCAGTTACACTCACCTTTACCTATAAATCAGTTTGGCACACCTAATAGTTCCCCCCTCCCGCCCTTTTTAATTTGGACAAAATACAGGATATTCTATCTAGAAATTCACGCATCTGCTTACCTAAGTCAAGACCTAGTTCTCTCCAAAGTCATGCATACTAGAATTGATACCAACTAACACGGTTGTTACTACTGCTGACCACCACAAATTCCATTTTTGGTTACTCATCCCTAACTACCCATTCATGCTGCTCGGTCTTTGTTTTAGGGAAAATGACCATGAGAAACTGATCTGCAGCCTTTTTCTACTGGAAATTAGTGTCTTCTCGTGAGTGTGTTTCTAGCTTTAGAAGTTCTAGAGGAGCAAGAAAAGAGCAGATGTGTCATGTGTGGGGAACATAATTGCAGACACTTAAAGAAAAAAATCCTTACAAAAACAATAAAAAGTACAAAAATTTTAAAACTCTTGACTGCTTATAAAATCACAAGAGATGCAGTACTAACCTACAGGTAAGTATTTGACAAGTCAAATACTTGCACAAGTCACACAGTCTTTCCTATAGGAATTGTTATTTTCAAATCAAAACTTTTTTTTCTATCACTAACTAAAATATGGGGGGGAAGAGAAGGAAGAGGTGGTATTCATGAAAGAAAACTAAATATTTTTCTGTAGATCTGTAAGTCTTAGAATGTGATGGGCACTTTCTTTCTCATATCTAAATCTGGGTTTAGGTCACTTAAAAACTTAGAAATCAGTACAAATTGAATTCATATACTAATCAGATAACAACATAGAAGGTATAGACAACACATGACAGTAAGAGTTAGCCATATTAATCTAATCTAGAGAAGCCTGAAACACTAATGGTGGAAAAAAATTCTGGAGGAATTAACTGTATCCCTGTAACTCGTTCTCCTCAGCTACCCACAGGAAAACAAGAATACCTGAAACAGGACTGCAATAAGAACAGATTTTAAAACAGAGTTGTTGCTTTTACATGCACACAGAACAGCAAACATACTCGAACACTATTCCCACCAGAATTAGATTTTAAAAATTCTATTCTGGAAAAGGACTGTAAAACAACTTAATGAATTTTCTTATCTTTGACATGTGTGTGAAGTCCTTAGGGCAATTCTAAACATATCTCTTTAGTGGCATACAGGCAGTCTGAAACATCAGGAAGTAAAAAAGGATTAACATAAGATGTTAACTAGCAGGACTATAAATTCTATGCTCATCAAAATGTATCTGCCATCTACAAAAGTTCTTATGCAAGTAGGCAATTCAAATCTACTAGCAAAGCTGATGGGTTTAGATAGTTACCTTTTCAAAGTGATGAATTGCAAGCCAGATTTCTCCTTGGGCATTGAAAACACAGCCAAGATTACTCCAAGCCACTGCAAAGTTTGGTTGAGTCTCAATTGCTTTTAAGTAACAGGCCTTGGAACAGTTAAAGAAGAGAGATACAAGGGAAGGGGAATATTTGTAAAAAAGAAAAAAAAAATAAGAAAAACAATTGTTAGTATGCCTTCTCTAACCAGCCAAAAGTGACCCTGCAGTATAGGCTAGCTTGCGCGAAAACTAATACGCTGCGAACTGCTGTTGATCCTGCGCCAGCGCAAACCAAAACCCAGGTGCAAGCCAACCATTTTTCAGTTAAGCTGGTAACAAATTAACATTCCTGCAGACACCAGGTTACCTCAGAAGCTGCCTTAGAAGTTACTTGTGTACTTTGGCAGTTATTTGCCACCATTAAGTGTGTAAAAATTAAAAAAAAAAAAANAAAAAAAAAAAAAGAAAAAAAAGAAAAAAAAAAAGAAAAAGTGTCTTTCTGTAAGACAGAATCTCTTTAAACAGTGTAGCATTCCTAGAGGGATTAAAAAAAAAAAAAATTAGAAAAACTACTGAAAGAGAGACGCTGCCATTCTTCTTCTCAGGAGAGATAATGTGCCCAACCTCATTTGCCAGCTTCTTCAGGTATTTTGTATCATCTACAGCTTCAAAACCTCAAATGACAGGATTGCATGAAGGTTTAGGTCCCTGTAATGCAAGCGCAAGAAGTCGCTGCGCACCCTAACAGCACGGCGCCACGCTATCGCTGCGAACTGTTGGGCTATATCGATAGCCCCTAGATACAGTGAACGGCCAACCAGAATCATTAATCTACCAGACAGGCCCATATAGAAACTTGATTATTAAATTTGAGGTCTGGACTCTAAATGCTTTACAACCCGATTTTATCCAAAAGGTTACAGCCTGGAGCTTAGGCAGTCACCCAATCAGAGATTAATCATCTAGTCAACCGTTCACAGGGGCTTCATCGCACGCATTGCGCGTTACCGCTGCGCAGCCTTTGCGCTACTGCAGGATCACAGCGCATCATCAGAAGAGCAGAACGCTGCAATTCAAACAAAGAAGAAAAAAGGAAAAAAATGAACAACCAGAAGAGTTAGAAGCTTTTACTATTAACTATCTCCAATTATTTCTTTAAAAAATATCTTAATTTACTTTTACTTTTATTTCTTTGAAAGAATTTGTGGCTACTAGTATAAAACATTTTTACATTACTTGCTTGTAATTAAATATTTTAAGCTGTTTCTGAAGCCACAAGACAGAAGATTCAGGCATGGAGGCAAATGGTTTTGCTGTGGCAGTTACAAACCCGTTACCATATTTCTCATCATGTGACTTTTCGGTGCGTTCCTTGCTGGAAGAGGAGGAGGAGGTGTGTGTCTGCCCTAGATCCAGGCCTCGAGCTCCCTTCAGCGAGGCACCTTACGCATGGAATAGGAGGTTTCACCCACCTGAAACCTTCTAAATACAATATCAGTGGTGAAAAACCAAAAACAAGAGAGAAAATAAAACAAGATCATTAGTAAAAGTTCAACAAAGCAATTGCATTTTTTTGGATATGTCTAACACATGGGAATGAGGACAATCTGTCTGTAACAAGGGAGACATGCAGAAGGGAGAGGGTTAATCAGGGCAATTGCATACAGCAGGGACTTTTTTTTCTTTTTGGAAGAAAGGCTCTGAAATATCTACAAAGTAATTAAATTTTAGTTCAAACTGTAAGGAATTTGCTGGCTTGATCTTTCAAATGGACTGATAACCAAAGAAATACATTGCAATTTACTCAAGATGTTTTTCTGGTTTATTAAGTTCTCACAAAACGGAATAACACTTTCAAACTAGGTGTCTCCAGAGCTCTGAAACAAAGAAGTCAGCAACCTAAGGCAGGCGCAGTGTCTTGGCCTATACCAGTCACACTAAAGCTGCAGTGAAGTGCAATTCGTGTTAGCTGTCCGCTTGGTGGGCTGAGAACCAAGTGTCTCAAAGACTGTTCAAACTGTAAACACTGCTTCAAAATATTTTCAACCTGGATCTGACCAAATTCTGTTGTTCTCAGAAGGTACACACATCCAAGCTGTTAGAGAAACCAAAAAAGAAGAAACTTTGAACCTGCTTTCCCATTACCCCACAAAGATCTAATCCCTCCCCAAATGGTGCTGCAGCCAAACAGACAGCTACGCTGTTCATACACTCCACTTTTTAGCATGCGCGTGGGGCTTGGAGTGACAGACGTGGAGTCCAGAGCGTTTCTGATTTCTCCACACTCCTCACCCCTGCGGCGCGGACGCGTAAGGTGGCTTGTAACAAGACAATTTCATCGCGCAATTGAAGTTTTAACTTGCCAAGAACTTTAAAACTCATCTTGGTGTTCGAATTCTCAGTTTAGAAAACAGACTGCTAGAAGCCACCTTTCCACTACAGCAAGTTTTCTTTCGATCAGTTCATTTACCGAACAAACCAGCTTTGTCCTTTTGATTTCTTTATTTTGGGGGAAGGGAGTAGGGAAGACATGAAGAAAAGTTATTTGGGGGTGGGGGGGTTTGCATACTGCAACTATTGATCATTTAATAGCCTTTCTTCCACTATTGAGGGAAGGGAAAAGTTAAAGAATAAAAATCTTTAAAAGCCAATATTACAAGATAACATTTGGATAAGTTTCTTCTCCACTTACAAGCCACAAAGGACTTTAGAAGAGCAGCGTTTTCAATAGCACCTGCATCGTACAGGGATCTCGAGCTAATCACAGGCTCTCTGCTTGGCACCAGCAGGCAAGCCTCAGATTTGAAGGACTGTTACTTATTTCCAGATAAGAGCATGGTGGAGCCCCTGCCCAATACTTCAGAATGGTTTCAGATAGTCTAGTTCAGCAGAAAGACTTGGTAATGTTCCATTTCTTGATTTAAATCAACTTTTAAACATGGTCATGCCATAGCTTGCCCTGCTACTACTCTGGGGTGTTTCAGTGCCTTCAGTTTTCAGCAGTTTCTCAGACTGTCTGTAGATCAACGAAGATCTGAAGACTTGGTGCAAAGTTCAAGGTTTCAAAACACTGACGTTTAAATGTATTCTACTGAACACCTACCTTGGCTTCTTCCAAGCGACCCAGGGCTTTGAGCAGGTTCCCCAGGTCACTACGAACACAGTACAAGTCCTGAAAAATCAAACCATGCCATGAGTACTTAAAACTTCATGACTTCACAGGTACCCCAAACGTCCACATTGGAGGCCTTAAAAAGTTCTTTAGTTTTCTCCAATTTTAGAGCTGCAAACCTGTTAGTGGAATTCCATTTCAACTACAATTCTTCTTGATTATTATTGGTGACAATCATACTGGTTTTAACATTGCAACAGTCCAACCATAAAAAATAGAAAGAAATAAACAACCAACTCATACAATGCCTGTTTACCGAGAAATGCAAAAAAAATCTCAAACTAAGCTCAAGTCCCTGCCTCCACAGTAACTTTAATTCTTTTGAAAGACGAAAACACAAACATTTTAAGCCTGCTTTTTTCTTTTTAATTAAACTATGACTGTCTCCTCCCTACAAGGCCTGCATCATTAATTTACATCATTAATAATCTGAAACAATTTTAAAACTATGCATATAATGACCACACGTCCTCTATTCCCTAAGCAGCATTCTTCTCCCTGTTTTTCATCATCTGTTCATTTTCAACAGCCTTCCCACAGGGTCGCTTTGTTCTTTTTTTGTTTTTATTTGTAACCACAACATAGACTTTAACTGCAGTATCTGGTAGTATATGGGAAGACCACACAGTCTGTGCAGATATTTCTGTCAAAAGTAATGAAAAAAAAGTGCCTAATCTAAACAAGACCTGTATAAGAATATACCATCTTATAGTATTCTTAGCACTTGTTGAACTTACTTGGAAAAGGGGGATGCAAAGGAAAAAGGTTTAGGCATGCTATACCAATGGTGCTTTGTAAGCATTTCTGGCAAAACACTGACACCAAACAACTGAGACACTTCCACTATGCTCAGTATGACTGAACAACTGAGTATAATACAAAATAAACAGAAGCTATCAGTCTAATTCAACATTTCTTAAAATGTAAAATCAAAAGTTACAATCAAAAATTCAAAAGTAAATGATGAAATTTAAGGTGGCCATCTTGGGGATAAAGGACCACTTGTTCTCTTTAATAAATAGTTTGAGTTTCATACTCTTCAATCTTTCCACATCCATGGAAACCTATTACTTGTCTGTCTATTCTGGGGCAGCAGTGAAACATGCAACTCTTCCACAAAACACAGTGTTACTTACAGGATTGTACTGAAGGGCAGACACATAGGCCTGTACTGCTCCTTCCATATCACCTGCGGCTACCAGTGCAGCAGCCAGATTAATATATCCATCAATGAAATCTGGTTTGAGGCGCAGTGCATGTCTATAATGTTCAATAGCTTCTTGCAGTTGTCCACGTTCCTTGTACACATTCCCCAGGTTTGAGTAGGCTTCAGCCAGCAACGGATTTTGTTTGATAGCCAAAGTGCTGAAGTGAGCAGACCTACAGAAAATAAGTATGTAAAAGTAAAAAATTGCCTTCCCCCCCAACTTTTCCCATATCTTAACTATTACAATTTTACTTAAAAGTCTACATATATCCCAGTCACAAATTACGTCCATCGCCAGGACACAGATTCACAGGCGTAACAGCTCTTAAGGTTTGAAATGCTTGAGGCACATAAAGGAAGCTCAGGAACAGGCAGAAAGGAAATGTGGAGACAACTTGCAAAGGACAAAATATTCAACTAATCATGCCACTTCACAGCAAATAGTCATCATGTCTCATCACTAAAAAAATCCCCACAAAACCCACATTACAGCTGAAATGAACAATTATTTTACGCATTTACAAGTGCAAATGTCTTTGGCACATACAAGTAGGGCTGATATCCTGATATTGAAGTGCACAATATTAAAGTAAAACATGAGTAACAATATCTGTTGTGTGCTGCAAGGCTAGAAATTTGAATTTGGACTCCTTTTGTACTCAGTATTAGGAGAGATACAAACTACAAGTAATGCTTGACAGGACACTGAGGTCTCCTACCTGTCCAGTCTGCGACACTGGAAGTGAATGGAGGATAGCAATAAAAGCACACCAGTATTATCAGGCTCTTGTCTCCAAAGCTGCATGCAGTGTCTTTCTGCTGCTTCAAAGTCTCCTGCCTGATATTCACGATGAGCCAACTCCGCTAACCCTTGGAAGGAAAGCATACGTTTCGTTGGTTCTGGAGAATCACCAAGACATTTAAGGGGGGGAAAACAAAAAGTTAGATAATGGAAACGAAACAAACAAACAAACAAAAAGTTTAAAACAAAACCAAACAAACATATGTACAAAATTAAAGGATGAAAATGCATGAAATTATGTAACAAAATATAGCATGTGACATTTTAAACTCTCAGATCTTCACACCATATAGTTATGACATTTCTAACATTATGGGTACAATAGCCCATGACCTCATCAGTTAATAACAAGCATATAAACACAAAGAGCCACCAGTTAATCATTTTCCATGAACCTGAAAAATATTCAGATTCCAGAAATAGTGTACTTTGATTCCTAACATTAAAAATGCTAGTAACCAAACAATGAATCTGCTCTCTTCCGCAACTAAAATTTTAAAAGTCTAAAGTCTAAAAATTATTAATCAAGAAATGAAGGACAGTAGACAAAGACTCTAAAGAACTCAAACAAAAAGGACTCAAAATTTTGATGTATCAGGAGATTTGTATCACACGAAAGCCTTTAAAAAGAAGAAAAAAAGAAAGCATAACACACATTTCTTCCAGTCATTATTACGTGCTATTAGCCCATGTATCTGTAATTAGTAAAAATTCTTCCACCAATAACAGTTTTGGCCTTGGAGCAACCGCTGCAATTTTGACGTTGCCTACCGAAGCAGTCTTTAGAAAGGACAGCATACAGAAAAGGATTCATTAATTCTGGATGTCTAGCTGGAATCAGAGTGACAAAGTGCTTTTAGTGTTAATGACATTCACAGAAAACAAAAAAAGAAAGTAAAACATTATCCATTTTAGATAAATAACTTTTTTTGTAAAAAATAAACTGTCTTACGAAGTACGGTTCTATACGAGGACATAAATGTGCATGTGTCAAGTGCAGCTTGCAGGGGAAACAGTCATCATAAAAAGAAGGATCTGTCCTCAAATTCTACTTTTATATCCATATAAAATTACTTTTAATAATAAAAGTATAAAAATATCATGTTTCAACTACCACAAATGTCTCTTATTTGCCCTTCTTCAGTCCACAATCACTTTACTAAATAACACTTACCACCATGATCTAAAGAATTCTGTATTTTTTTCAATACAGTAAAACACAAATAAATCCTTCTTAATATAAGGAAATTTGCTAACGCAGTAGAAGACTAACCACAAGATTAGGTACACAATTTTTATCTAACGTTTGGTGGATTCGAGATTGATGAAAACCAAGTAAATTCTTTTCAAAAAACAGCTTTTTAAGCACTGTTGGGTTTTGAAGACCATTGCAAAGACTGCAGGACCTGATTAAAGCTGTTCTGACTAAAGCACCGTCTCTGTTGGTGTTGAAAACTTTTACTGGTTCAAGGTACGTTGAAGGTAACTCAAAGACTCTTAAGAAATACTGACCAGGTACCTTCACAGAGATTAAGTCCTTTTTTTCCCCAAGGAGTCTAAGCTTAAGAGCTTTCCAACCCTAGTCCATGGAAAAAGTGGACTTCTGTATCTGGTTAAACCTTCTGACAGTAATGAGATACAGGCATTATTTACCATGAAAATGACAGCATCACCTCCCAAAATTAGCGGTGGCTGACAAGTAAGAACACTAGTGTATGCACGCACTGTTCTTCGCCTTCCTTCTGCTGTTAAGGATCACATCGTTTTAGTTCGTCTGACACTTGCTGTGTTTTCAAGTTCTGATGATTGTGCAAAAATCAAGCTCCAAGGCCTTAAGCCAGTAATCTTTTCTTCAAATAAACTCCAACGGTGTTATTAAATTCAAGTACTAATGCAAGAGAGCAAAACTAAAATCCCCTAAAATTTAGACTTAAATTCTTATCATCACTTGGAAGGAACCTCTTAACTCAGCTACACACTTTGACTATTTAAGTCAAGGTAAAACGAAATCAAAGTTACTGTTGCAATGACAACAGAAAGAAAAGGGAGCATAAAAAAACAAGAATAGGAATTGTTAATGGACAGAGCAATGAGTAAAACACCAAAATTTCTCACATCTTTGGAATCTTTCGTCCCTTTGTAAAGTAAACCCTGTGAGCAGAAATGAAGTACACCCGTCACCTGCAGCAAGACAAGGGCCGCCTTTGCCCAGAGGCATCTCAGCAGTGCTCCTGATCCTCTGGAGAGGCACACAAGAGAGCAGGAAGCAGAAAACTACCACGGACTTCAAAATGAGCCTGAGGTTTAGCAGTGCTAGTAGAGAAGAGAGACCATAATACCCAAGGAATCCATTATACTGCCACATACAGTTGCTCACAGAATCCATTTTAAAGAAAATAACTCCAGGGAAAGAGTCCCAGTCAATGGAATCCCTTTGCAAGCCTGGCAAAGGTTCACCTGCCATTTTATGCGAACTTGTGTAGCTCTGCCAGGATGTTATACCTTGAAAATTATGACCTTGGAAAAGCACCGTGTGCGCTGCTGCAGTGACCTTTCTCGGTACTTTTGTAAAACCCACATGGAAACATCACTGCTGTACCCAAGACAAGAAAATCTCCAGCGGCAACACGGAATCACTTAACGTACATTCGTATCCACCCTTGCACTTGGGCAGGATGCAGGTAGGAACAGCTGCTACCTCCATATGGAAGGTGCTGGTGGCCAGGAGAGGCTCCCTGAGGAGCTACCCGTCCTTGTCACCTCTGCGGCATGAGGCCTCCAGAGGATGCTGCAGATGAAGGGACATGGCAAGCGCTTCTGGCCACCCCTTCTCCATCTCCGCCTCCACAGAACTGCCGGTTCCCCCTGCACTGCTATGGCTCCTGCTGGCATCACAGCTCTTTCCCTGCTTTGCCTTTTTTCCTCTACTTTTCTGGCACCCTGTTTCACCTCTTCTGTAACCAGATAGGAAGGAATGGTCCTAAAGCTCTCAAGTTCCAGTGGATAGAGCTGTGTTTTTCTTCCATCTTTTCAGGACGCTAGGCCCTGAAGGAAAGGTTTCACTCCCCACCCCCATGCTCTGCATCTACAGGCTGAGAAGAGCATCCTTCCCCGCAGGAGCAGCTGCCTTCCTCACTGGGAAAAGCTGCCCTGCCAGGCATTTCCAGGAGGAGCAGCGATATTAAACATAGCGGGAGAAATCCTGGCACAAGTCATTTGTATTTTAGGTCAAGCTTCCATTCTCTCGCGTCCTCTGCGAAACCCTAGTTGCCAGAAAAACAGAGCCACGAGGAGCCCGCCCGCTCGGCACTGAGGGTCCGGGGGCAGCGCCGCGCGGCCGCGGGGCCACGGGCCGGCTCCCCCCTGCTCCATCGCCGAGAGCGGCGGGACCTGCTCCGCGCTGCCGCTTCTGGAAAGTTCCGCCGGGCCCCGCGGAGCGCCGCGCTGCGGGCGGTTCCAGCCCGCGCCGCCGCCGCGAGGGGCGAGGGCAGCGGCCGCCCCTGGCAGGGCCGCGGCCTCCCGGCGCGCCCAAGCCCATCAGGCCGCTCTACCTGTGCTGTCAGCCACGTTGCCCACGGAGGTCGCCATCGGGACGGGGGGCCGGCGAGGCTCGTGCGGAGGCAGCGGTTGGTCGCGCAGCGCAGGTGGCCGCGGGGCTGAGGCACGCGGAGCAGGAGCGAACTCCCCACACGCTCCCGGCACGCTGAGGCGGCGGCTCCCGAAATGGCGCTGGCGGCGGCGGAGGCAGCACGCAGCCGAATGGACGCGGCCGGACCTACCTCCGCTCGCGAAATAGTGCGGGCGGAGCGAGAGCGCGGGGCTGCACGAGCCCTCGCGTGGCGGAGGGATCTGTGCCGGAACTGCATGCGTCTCCTTCCGCCGCGCTCCGCCCGCAGGCGGCGCCGCGTGAGAGGGCCGCAGCACCTTTGTCACTGCGGGTATCTTTCCGCGCAAAGCCATTGCGACAAATGCGCGGGGAGCGCGCATGCGCGCGGGGCTGCCGGCGCCATGAGGCGCGGGGGCGCCATGAAGCGCGCGGTGGAGTCCGGTACAGCTCTGCTTTCGGCCGCACGCCGAAACGCGGCCTCAAAGGCAGCCCGAGGAGGGAGCAGCCCAGGGAAAGGCAGGCAGGGCAAGGACGAGCCTTCAGTCTCATCTTTAAACCAGCTCGAGTTTTATTTTACAGTTAATTTAAGCAGCACGTACAGTACAAAAGCTCACGTGGGTCTGTGCTTCTCTCCTGCCTGCAGATGAAGGATCTCACAGACGTAAATACTGAGGACTGTTTGTGGAATATAAGCAGCCTGAAATTTCCTCCGCTTGGCAAATTTTGATTTCTGGGTACAATTGCAACTTCAAAAAAAGAAAAAAGGGAGGCGTTCACTGAAACATTCTGGGTAGTTGAGTTACCGCACATCCACTCACACTGTGTTCCTGGGTAACTGGCGTTTCATAAAGGGAAAGTCCATCCTTTACAATTTTTTATTAAAAAAGTTTCATAGTTTCATTCTGAGCAACTATTTTTCCCTGGCAGACATGCTGGAAGGCAGAGGGCTCCTAACAGTTCAGAAATTACATCTCTAAAGACCAAAGAATGAACCATGATAGGTCTCTTCAGCTGGAGTCTCAAATCAGTGGAGATCGCACCAGGCCAACACTGCAGCTGGGCTTGTTTCTCTAAACCTTATTTTTCACCATTTATTCAGTCGCTTAACAAGCTGAAGAACTGATAAAAATCACTACTAAAAAAAAATAGTTGTTTCATATTAGCACAGACTGCACCATGTTGTTTCCTACACCAAACTGGGACAACGGTGGTTCACAAGCCAAGAGCAGCCCACGATGACTGGCAGCTCAGGGAACAGGAGTCCCCTGAGAAGTCTATTCATCCGAGTCCAGGTCACTGTCTCCTGCAATGGAATGGAAATCCTCACTGTCTTCCTCGTCCTCAGACAGATGGACCTGACTTAATACACTTGGCCCACAACGCTGTTCTTCCTCCTCCTCTTCTTCCTCCGAGATCTCATACCCTCCAATACTGCTGAAACTTGTATCTCTCGTGTTGGATTTGGGGTCTGGTTCTTCATAGCTGCCATAGCTAGAGGAAAGAACATATTCTCATTATGCTGGCATTTCAAATCAGTTGTTGGTATTAAAATTCTATATGTAACATTTTCACTCCTGTAAACGGTCCCCGAGCTGAAGTGCTTCTTTGGAACCATCAGGCATTTCAATTTGATTGGTGACAATTTTGTTAATAAAAACCAGCTCTCCCAATGAAACAATTCTCTAGTGACATACCCCATTCTGAAAGGCCCAGGGCAGAAAGAACAAGGGGAGCGCCCTGCTCGCTGCAGGGACCTTCCACCCGTCACCTCCATTGGAGATGCAGCAACTGCCACCACAGCTCAGCCCATTCTCATCTCCTTCTCTACTGCTGGCTACGGCCACAGAGGGACCCTTTGCCTGACCCAGCACAGCTACTCTTATGGGGACAAGTCCCACCTGGATTACAACAGTTTGCCTGTAAAATATTTTATTGGGCAAATACCAAGAGCAACACTGTGGGAGTAAATTATGTTAGTTAAAAAAGAAAAGAAAAATTCTAGTGCTAACACTCTACATAATGGCCAGAGAAAAACTAGATCCGTATTTTCTCACACCAGTGCAGAAAATAAAGTTATTATCGCTGTACTTGCCATTTTCTAAAAATGGAACTCCTTCCAAAATACAGAATAGACACATTCATATTTTTCACTATTTCTCTGGACTTCAAATAAGCAGTTTTCTTTCAAGGAAGGGAATTACTACTTTTAAATAAATAAAAAAACCCCTTGAAGGTAATCAGCTCTATTATCTTTTAGCTTCAAAGGCATTTAGTAATTTCTGAGACAATTTATAACATGACTCACTTTGCCTGAAAAAAAAATATGCTGAGAAGGAAGTTATTTAACTTAGAAGAACTTATTCTTGATTTTATTTTTAATTTAACAAATAGTTTCCATTAGGGATGGTCTAACAGCAAAACCAAATTCCTATCAATAATAGCTTCAAAAGTAAATTGCAGTGACAGCTGCAACACTAAGACCATTAGCAGAGAAACTTAACAAGATTATGAGACATTCTCCAGTTTTCTACCAGAAGCACTTCAGAAATCTCTAACAGGAACGATTTTGTTCTGAAGACAGACATATTTTAAACAACCCCCTTAGCTCTAATTACCTGATATTACTGTCCTCCATGACATGAGATGTCTCCCCACCATCTCCTTCGTAGGACATCATACTTTCTTCGTTGTCCATGCCCATTCGCGTATTCTCTTGCAGAACATGAGGTTGTTTGGGTCTCACTGCACTGTTCTCCACATCTGAATCACTGCCACTCTCACTCAGTTGGATAGCTGTGCAACAAATCAACATTTGGGCATAAATCAACTCTTTTAGTCCATCACTGACATACATACTGTTTATTTGCTAAAAGGACACAATATAGACTGCAAGGAGCATACAGGAAGTAGTGCTTCCAAAATGCTGTAGAAAGTGCATCTGGAAGCTGGTACCACCAAGTACCCATTTCTGATGTTACTTAATAACTATTCAAGTACTTCTATCACATTTTTCCTTTGTCTAGTCCAACCACTTTTTTTCTGAAGCCATCTCTAAATACCACCATATGCTTCCCTGCATGGGTGCTTCTTTAGCAAAATGAAAACTATCAGAAGAGCCTTCAAGTCCCTCTTCCAGCTCCTGATAACAACACATAACATGGTTTCCTATCAACATTTCATGCTTTTGGTAATATCTGCCCAATCCTGTTAAACGCCAAATCCTAGTTCCAGTCTCTCCTAACAATTTGCAGTTTTACTTTATGAAACAACCAGCCAGATCTTAACTGTTTTCTTCTGTGCCCATACTTATGCACTTTGTCTTCGGTTCCATTTCTGTCCATCCATTTTTGGTTTTATCTTTTTTTTTTTTTTTCTTCTCTCAAATCTTGCCCTGATGGTCTCTTCTCCTCTGCAACTGCTTGTCTACTTGGTCTATGTATACTAATTACTAATTGATTAACTATTAATTAATTCAAATAATCCCTAGTTATGTTTCTGTGATGGAAGGACAACAAGATAGGTGTTCCTGTGAACAACCAGTTCCTATTCAACCTTGCTATATTAAAAGGGAAACGTACATGAGAAAGGATTATCTCCTTCTTCGTCACTCCCATCATCATCATCCTCTCCATCTGACATGAGCAAATCTTCATAGAGTACACTGGCCTGGGGCTGCTGGGCTGATCCTTCTTCTTCATCAGCAAGGTCACCATCTGCATCTTCAACTTCCTGTATCATTCAGAACGAGGACCATTAAGCTCAGACATGGTATAAACTACTGCCATTTCCAGCTATTTTTTAATCTCACAATTCACTTGGAGGTATTCATCAATTTGTTTTGTAATGCTGACATTTTAAAACTACATTTAATTGTCTAACTACTACTGTGAATACTGCTGCCCTTCAGGGTGCCAGACACACTGCACATCCCTTATGCTATAGAGACCTCTACCACAAGGATGCAAGTCAACAAGTGGACTGTGGATGGGATTTCTGTAAGTATACTCACTGGGGCTGGAGTCTTAGGTTTCCCATCATCATCCTCATCAAACCCTTCAATATCTACGTCAGAGTCTTCCTCGCCCAGCCTACCTCGCCCCTGGCGCATCTGAATGGGGAACACAAATAGCAACACCATTGAGGAAGGCACTAGTGGACAGAAGCCAAAGTTTGGACTGACATCCAGACCACAATGATGAGTGGGGGGGAAGAAAGGGGAGGGTGAGGTGAAATCCCTTCTCCCTTTATTCCAAGAAGGCAGAGCACACAGTCTCCACCCATCTTTTTGCTGATACACATCCAGGAAAATGAAATCTCCAGCCTTAAAACAACCAAATTCCTTCATTACCTAAACTACTTCTGGAACAGACCCCTAGATCTTAAAAAGGGGTTTATTTTCACAACATATTTTCAAAACAGTCAGCAGTTTCCAACAAATCTTTTCCCGCCCTTCTTTCCGATTCTTCCGCCCCCAGTCATCATGAATGCAAGGTAGAGAAGGCATGCAGGTTCTGATCCAAGTCCACAGAACACTTCCATTCTCAAAGCCATGAATAACAGCAATCTAGACAGAACCGTATATATTCAAACTCTGCAGGTCAGGAGTGCTCAGAGTAGCTCTCATTAAATCTTTCTGGCACTAGCTCCAGTCTTGGGGCTCTCCTCGCTTTCTACCCACTTTCAGTCTTTATTTTTATTGCACGTTACTGTGTTACTCTGTTGTACCTTCTCGTCCAACTTTTTTTCTTTTTTTTTTGCTTAACATGGAATAAAGACTAAGAAAAAAAATGCTTTGTGATTGCTGAAACCAATTCATGTATAATGATTTAATCCCTTTAATCTTGTCTTTTTCTTGCTTTCTTTCACAGCTCAAGAGTATCTACAATGCCAACCATCTCCTAGGAGTTTGTATAGTTTCTAATGATCACTGAATACAACTGTAATACACCAGTTATGATCTTCTGAACCTTTAGAATGTACTTCTCCTTTTCCCTATTCAGAGTCAATGAGGGATTGCATATTAGCACTCTGAAGAATGAGTCACCGCGTTTCTACTCCCAGTAGTGAGGAAAACAAATGCCTGGCCCTAGGCAGATTCCCTTGCAGCTTTTGATCCTTAGGAATCAGAGTAGTAGATTTTACAAGTCCAAACTCCCAGGGCTCTTTAAATTTGTCTTTTATCTTTTTTTTTTTTTCCCCCCACTACAGCAATCAAAATGAAGGAAAGCACCTAGTTTTTGAAATGCATTCCCTTGTCTGCTTGAGCAACCTGCTCTTGTCACCTGCTACATACAAAGTCACTCCTTCCTCTCAGTAACTGGTTTACACATCTCAACTCTGCAACTTCTGACCTATGTTCCTGGCTTCTCTGGGATAGTCCTGCAAGTGTCCACGGCAGACAAACTGCTCTCACCTTGGCAGACTGAAGTGTGACGTGACATACTGAGAGAAGGGTTGCCCTCATACAAATAAGGTGGCTAAAGCACCTGTTGAAACTGGGGACAGTGTTCTCAGGTGCTGAACTGTGTGAGACTAGAACAGTTCCTTGAGAGGCAAGACTTGTACTTCAGGACTAAATGCATCTGTTTGGTTCAGTGCCTCTGCTATTAAATACTGTGTAATCAAGATAAGGAATTATATTTTAGGAACAAACCAACAGAAGGGAACAGCTCATAGCCTCAGTTTTGAGGTTTGTCAGATAGCAAATTCTAAAATGCTGGTTGGTTATTTCACACAGTGCAGTCTGGTAGAGGACAAATTGTAAATGGACTGCAAAAGTATTTAAAACGTGCAGAGAATACATCTCTCTGCAGCTCATAAGCCCAATAGAGCAGGTACAGTGCCATTTTGAAGAGCCTGAGCTGCCAAGGGCCAGAAGCAGAGAGGCTTCACCATAAGATGGGTTGCTGTTTGTTTGCATCCAGTCACTCCTGCCAGAAACAGAGGATTTGATTTTATCAACCTGTGCTTTGACTCAGCATGGCTCTTTTAACACTTTGACCATGGAAACAGTGTTACAAGCACAACTGCTTGTAACCAAAGAACTGCTGCTATCCAAATGGGACAAAAACTACTTTATCACATACAAAATAGTAAAATGTTAACTTTCAATCATTTCTGTAAATCTCTGTCTCAAGAACACCAAAAAATGACAAGAGAGACAAAAGGGATGGAGTTGGGTAATGTGCTCTAAAAGTCAGCCTGTTTGATTCCATTTGATCTCTGTAAAGAGTTAATAGGGAACTACAGATTAAGATTATAATAAAATATCCTTATAATATCTACAGGTATCATGTACCTATGTATATATATGATTTAATTACCATGACAATTCTGGAAGTGTTAAACAGCAACAGTAATACTGTTTAAGTTAGGCAAAAAAGGCTTCCTAAGAATCTAAACAGACATATAAGTCTTACAGAGCTCTCTGCTTGCTGTATTTGCTTCTTAGATCTCAGAGAGCAACTCCTGAAGATGCATATGGGGAAGGATATTTTAGTCTCCACAACTGCATTTGACTGAAAGAATCTAAAGCCAAGCAACCAGCAGCAAAACTGCGATCTCTGACAAGTTTGGGAGTTGGAGAAAGTGGGAATGCACCTCCAGCCAAGAAGCACAGTGAAAGGGCTGCCAGATGATGAGCTTAGGGGAAAAGCTTCCTTCAACAAGCACAGAAAGACACAGACAACCAACAGGCAGTGCACTCTTCTGACCTCTTTTCCTCTCGCCTGATCCCTGGCTTGGAAAAAAATCAGAACAGGTAGAACTGCTCTTGGGAAAGGGAACCACCAGAGACAGATATTTTAATCACTCTTTCTCAGAGGAATTGCAATGGTCCTCATTTTTACCTAATCTTGTTTTAAATGTGTCAATAGGCAGTTTCAGCAGCAAATCTCTAAAGCTTTCCTTTGCAGCCTGACGTCTCCCATTGCTAACAAAGTCTTTTTTCATGATACTGAAATACTGTCAGTATTTCCAGCTCATTAACTATCATTCCTGAATGGCTTATACATTTTTGTCAATTCTGTGAATACTGAAAACAGTCTGTCATACAACCTTCGACATATATTATGCTTCCAACTTGGTCTCTAATATGCACAAAATAACTCTCACACGTTGTTTCCTAAAATAGTAAAAGCATGAAGAGTCAAAAGTTCAATTTCCTCTAGGAGACAAAATAGAGGATGGCTCAAATGAAAAGAATGCCATCAAAGAGTGAAGGAAAGTCACATTTCACTGACCATACTGGGCAGTTTCCTTGCTCAATAAGCCTCTTGAAGAATATCCTCAAACTGCTCTCTTGGCTTCTTCTCAGCACTATGCTCCTACCATTTTCTCTTCTATTTTCCTTACCTTTTCACAGCTTGCCTTCTGAGGATTTAACTGCTACATTTATATAGCACTTGCATTTGCAACAAATGTTCAGTTGACCCTCACTAGCCACATAGCTGACCTTGAGATTGGTTTGGCAAGTGATCTGGGAAGTGACTTCAAGTATCTTGCTCTAATGCAAGATAACTGTTTCTTCTATTTATCTTTAAGGACAAATTTTAGCATGCTGTACAACAAGACAGTATACTAAAAATTGAGGACAAGTCAGGAACAGTAAATGAGGCACCTTTTAGATCAAACATCCAGCTGACTGATACTAAGGAAAATGAAAAACGTGTTTGGTCACTTGCCTGTGGTGTGTAGGGACCAGGGGTCATAGGATCAAGACTTTCCAGATCTGCCTCCTCTAGCGCTGCTTCCTTAGCAGTAGAGATGTCTCTCTCAAGTTGAGTCAAGTGTTCATCATACTAAGAACAAAGCAGCTTGTTAAAATTCACAGACAAAACGTAAACATGCAAAAAAATATTATGACAGACCTGTCTACATACCTCTGCTAAGGTTTGATAACAGATGTTTACAATCTCCTGGGCTGTTTTTGTGTATTGGCTGTCTGGCCCTGCAATAAGAAACATATCTCTATGCTTTAGGACATTTACTCAGGACAAGGGGAGACTAAAGCCTGGTGTGGCTATACAGTCCTCCAAAGACAGTCAACTAAATACCACCTTCTGATCTGAGGAGAGACATAGGGCAGGATTCACATTCAGCTAGAAAAAAGCAACCAGTTTGTAACAATATTAAAAATATATTTTTTGACAAACGAAATCTGTTCCCTGTCAATCTCAAGGAAATTCCCAAACACATGAGACAAATCACTGAGAGACAGGTAACAGTCGGAAAAATCCTCTCCAACACAACTGTGTCCCACCCTGCAGAGCAAGATTTTTGATACCGTACGACAGTTAAGAAATAAATGTTGAAACATTTCTCAATAAGAAAGGAAGGCAACAATTAAGATCACTAGTCACACCTTCAGGTCTTAACAATACTGCAGAACCGGTGCATAGATGTATTTAATTAAAGCTTCATTATCAGAACCTACCATTGTATTTAATGCTGTTGGCAAGGATGAGGTTAACATCATCCAGGAAAGTCTCTCTGTTCTGATACTTGTGTTTAGAGATATTCTAGAAGAGATTGCCAAAGGTAAGCGATCAAGTCTCAATGTTTCTCATAAATGTTTTGGAAGCAGCTGCACAATTCAAGCTACACACCTTGCGGATAGTCTCCAGATCCATTGGATTAGCAATCACCTTGTAATAGTCAGGAACAAACTTCTTATTCACAGGATGATGGAATGGCCAAGACTGGAGGAAAGAAAAAAAGACAAGTTTAGAAGGACTCCATATAGAATGTGTTATAGCTTGGGCTACAAATTTCATAAAGTAATTCTTCAGAACAGATGATGATTCATTAGGTAGAGGAAATATTTCTTGTTTCACATTACTTAGCCTTAGAAGGAGCACAGAGTAAACGATCTATCAGTTAGATTTTTAATTAAATGCTTTGCTTGTCGAAATCTGATAGAAGCATATCATAAAAATAAATAAATAAAACCAATCATGCAGAGATGTTTCTATTCAACATCACTGTCTCTTTCAAAATATAACTGTATGTCCATTAAGAACACTTGCTGCTTTGTTCAATGTAACAAAGAACAAAAAACCCCACAAAGTCTGATTTCACAACAGGAGCTACATATGCTGATTTAGCAGTTTAGCATGGTGGGAAGAGATTGTAAGAAGAAAGAAAAGAAAAAAAACTTTAAAAACTGTTTCTAAACATCAGAAAAAAAAAAGGATGATTATTCTGGAGCAGCCCAGTACCCCAGCACAGCACTTTTTTCTACAGTGTAAGAACAAAAAATACAAACAGTTCCCTCCAATATAAGGCCACAGGACTATAGTCAGCACATTTTGCACATCTCCATCATTAGAATATAGATTTACACAAACACATGCACACATGCAGTACTCAGCCTACGTACATCTGGAACTGCCATCATCTTTTGAGTGACAATGTTATCCAAAATGAAGGAAAAGGCCACTTGGTCATCATCATCCAGAAGAGGATTAATTGCTTTTTCTAACCGAGCCAGTTTATCTTCCTTCTGCAATACAATTCAGGAAGATCAGCAGCTGATGCTATGTTAATAACTATTATTATTAGGTTACTCTATCCTAAAGATATTCCCATTCACATTTTTACAAAGATACTTGCAAATAAGTGGGTATAACAGCCTAGATACAAGCCTACATACAGGAGAAAGTAACTAGAGTAGCAAATAGCATCTTTTTTTTTTGAAAGAGAATCCAGTGCGAATTTCTTAGAATTGTATACACTTAAGCACACCATCAAGATGAGGGGAGTGAAGGGGAGAGTTCCCTTACTCTTTCTACTGTCTTTCTTAAAGCCCCATTTTCTGCATGCTCACACCCTCTATTCTCAAACTCCTCAACCATCCCTCACTCCCCACTCTGGCCACAAGTCATTGACAAGACTTGCCTCTTTTAGCTTTTCATCACACAGGTCCAGCATGGATTGAGATATCTGTGTCAGGGAGTGCTTTGGCCCTGCAAAAACAGCAAGTGCAGTGAGGTACCCTGGCAATGATGGAAGCTGTTAGAATTAAAAGAGGCAAGGGGGATGATATAATGATAACACTTGAAAGTATTATCAAGTTCATAACCACATGAATTAACTTCTACTCCTGTTGCGACCTGACAATTAACTTACTCTGCTTTTCTGTTGCTTATATAATTTCTAACAGGATTCACCTCTGCCATGGCACATTAACAAACACAGATGTCCCTCCTTTGCTAATGATTTACCGTTGTAAGTCGCACTGTTCTTAACAATCAGCTCCAGATGTTCTCGGAACTCTTCCCGGGATGGGTATTGCCGCTTACGAACGTTTTCACGCAAGGTCTGTAAATCCATGGGCCTAGTAATAATCTTGTAATAATCCTTCACAACTTTTGGATTTACGGGTGTGTGGAAGGGATATGTCTGGGGAAAAAGGGAAAAAAAAATATACATTTATTAACAAAGTACTAACACAGTTGCTCTCAATTTAACCTCCACAATTTAATGGATGCTAACATACAAAGCCCTTACACAATGAGTTTCCCAGTTAAAAAGGAAAATATGATAAGCATCAGCCTCCCAGTGACTTTGGGTTTTGTCAACAAAATGTTCTTTGATATCACTACAGAAAAAAAGAATCTTACACAGAATTTTTAGGTAGAATTTTTAGATATGTAATACAGAAGTCAAACAATTTAACTTTATCATCATTTCAACTCAAACCTTATTATTTCAACTCACATCTTAACTTTCAGTTCCTTTTTTTTTTTTAACAACCTTTGGATGAGTCAACTGTGCCCTGCAATTCCATGCAATTTTTTGCTGTGTTTGTTGTGGGGATGGAGGGGAGAAATCACAGCCCAGATATTGAATCTATCCACATTAGATTTTTCAACTTTATTTTCCAATCAGACATTCTGATTTTGATGATGAATAATTATCATAAGATAATCATCTAAGAAAAAGGCATAAAAATATGCTGTCATCTGAGCAATTTGTTTTTACTATGTACTCTGCCTTCATGTTATTAAGGCTCATGTGTAGGCAAGCCTTATTCTTCTATTTAAAATATATACACATATAGATATACTGCCCTTGTAAATGAAAAAAAAACATCCCCTTAAGGTGAAACAAATGTAGACACTTGTACTGACATCAGGAAGTCAGAGTTTGTTCTGCAAATGGAAAACTACAATGTAAATTGCACTTATCAACAAGGTTTAACAAACATGCTTAACAGGAACATTGTAAATCAACACTAAGAACAATTCTTCTGCCAATTGCCTTTGCAATACAAACTCAAGTACTTCATGCTATCAGACAGCAATCTGAAAAATGCAGCCTTTGGAGGAAAAGATATTTCCCAAATCTACCCAAAAGACACAGGGGAAAAGTAAAGCAAATACAAGATGTTCTCTGTGCTAAAAAGCCACAAGCGCTTTCTCAAAACTCAAAAGCTAGCACACAACCTAGACAACCTGCATGACTCGGCTTTAAAAGCAAACACTACTTGCAATGCAATAAAACGTAAGACTGAATAACAATCATTATACTGGGATACTGGTATGACTAGACTGTCCCTAAAAATTAGCAGATCCAAGGTGGTGAGAGGGGTTGTTAGAACAAAGCTTATCTGAGGGCAGTCTAGACTTTGCTGTCTACATCACACTACCTACATCAACCATGTTGTTTAAAGACAGAGGTTTTTGGTCTCATAGCCTAAACTTACATTTGGAAGATCCCTCATATCATTGATAATGCCCTCCAAGATGGATGACAGTGTCACCATAGGGTCTGTTCGACGTCGGTGGATGGATTTATGAGGACGCTGTAGATATGAGGCAGAAAAATTAAGGTAGTAACAAGACACAAAATAGTCATCTACAGAAATCCTAGGCAATTTAGTTTCTTAATTTTCTGAGTAGGTACTTCTGTTGCATGCTGAGTAGTATATATGTAGTAAAGGAACTGGCTAGTTGATACAAATAGAAATAATGACAATAAAATAAACTCTAACACCTGGACTCACATTCAAGTAATCACAGTGAACCGTTGTCCCTACTCGTCGCTTCTTCTTTGGAGGAAGCTGCTGTTTAGGGAACTTCAGGACCAGTGATTTCCTGCGAACTTCATCTGCACTAAATAAAAAAGAAACAAAAATAACACTCCTCTCCAGTCCTCTTGTGAACAAGTTCATTTGTCCCTTAATATCGGCTCTGATCTCATCTGTCATAATTCCAAATATATAATCCAAACACAGTAGTAATAGCCTGCGTAATTCCTGGTCACTCTATTTCTGATTGCTATAAATAGGATGAATAGCCTATGCTCTGTTCTAAATCATGTTTTCTCACTACCTCATTACTATGTCTATATTTCTTCCCTTACCTCTCAATCAGTTGCTTTCCCAGGACAATTTTTGTTCCTTCTACTTTGATGAGTTCTTCATTATCATTGTGAATGACTGTTTTTTCCAGTTCTTCCTCCTGCTCCTCTGTCATGGCAACAGGATTAGAAGGTGGAGCATTCGTTTGGTAGTAAAGAGGGCAGAATTTATTAGTCCTCATGTGACCAATCGCCCCGCAAGCTCCACATTTTAGCTACAAAATACAAGAAAGAGACAACAGATCAGAATTCATACATGGACTACTAAAGCAGAGACAAACTAATCATAAGTCTCCTTCTCAGACCTTTCACTCAACAGACAGCAGAAAACTTATAAGATTTGCAAGATTTATTAGCATGGTTTGTGTGTGCATATGCTTACTTTCAAGTCTGGACGCTCTTTCATTTTCTTGGGCTTCTTTTCTGGAGGGCCCTTAAGTTTCTCTTTCTCTTGGTTTCGTTTTAACCTTCGCAACTGTTCCTGGATCCTGCGCCGCTCCTTCCGCATTTCCTCGCGGTGCTGTTCATCAAACAGAGCAAACTTCCGTCTGAAAAAAAAAAAGAGGTTCTTTTTACCAGGAGTTCTTCCATCAGTCCGTTTCTCCTGAGACTTGCACCTCTATTCCAAAATTCTGGAGGAACCAGAGAATCTAAGGGCTAGCTGCTTTTGCTGCAAATACTTTTCACATTGTTTAAGGACTCAATTTAAATAAATAGCTTTCTAGAATAAACTTACTACACTTTAAGGCCATAAGTTTATTTTCTCACCTTAATTCAACTTCTTTACACATTACATTACACAAAATAACTGATCAAACAGTATCTCTTTCCCTCAAAATCATAATTAATTGGTTCACAAAATGTACAGCACTCTCTGAACGCACAGCCATTAAATCTCTCTCTCCACACAATTACAGTGCCAGGTTTCTATACACAATTATTTCAAACAATTACCTTCTGCAGGGGGTCTTTCTACAATTCTCAATAGCACAGTTTCCAATTGCCTCACTAACAATTCAACATCATAGCATTTCATAGGTCTGAGGACCAAGTCAAAAGAAATTTAACCAGATCTGCATGAGGTAGTCACTGTTTTCAGATGCCAAGAAATAGGATGTCTAGTGTCAATAAGATCAATGTTTCTTCCTACTGCCTAGAGTGATCTAGGTCTATGGGTAAATAAAAGAAAACCACGGAGGTCTTACATAAACTCTTCATCCTTGGTCGTCCGTATTCGGCAGTAGGCATCAATAACAGAGGGCTTTCGAACAGTCTCACACCTGACGTACTCCTTCCCATCCTCATCTCGAAATGTGCGATAGATTTTGAGGCGGCGACCGGTGGCGGATGAATTAAGGCTGGTTACAGAGGCTGTGTCATCATCTTTGTGAGAATTCGCTGAAGCTCCAGAAGCTGATGCTACAAAAGAGCATTTTAATTACTTTTAATTTCTTGCATGCTGTAGGAACATAATTGTTTATACATAGGAAATAGTTTTAGCTTGGAAATTTCCAAGTCACAAATTCAGGAAAACCTACAGCAAGCTCATTTGTTGAAACATCTGAAAGAAACTAAGCTCTGGAATCCAGGACATGCAGAGAAAGCAGGGAAACAGCATCATGACAGACTTCATCCTGTTCGAGATCTTTTATTGACAATACAGTGATGGATGCCAAAAGATAAAAATAGTTTCAGTGTCTAGTTGTCTTGCTTAGCATCCATCTTTCGTTACAAAATTCAGTCTACATATTTGCACTAAGTGACTGGACACGACAAAAGGAAGAAAGATCAAGCAGAAACGTTCAGGAGGCAGAAGCAGTTGGTTTGTCACTGGTTGAAAAGCAAGATCAAGTAATACTAGTCTTTTCTTTGCTTGTCTGTGTTCTCTTTTCATCATCCATCATTCTGAAACAAAGGCAGTCTAGTGAAATATCTGTATCTAGAAGAGTTTACAGAAACAACTCTGGTAGGAAGTCTGCAAATATAAACTTCCAAATAAAGGAGCCTTTGGCCACATCTTGGTAGGACAGAAATTGCAAAAAGATAAGGAACTGTCTACAGAAGATATGGTGAAGTTCTGTTAAACCTAACCTTCAGCTGGAGAGAGATTACAAGCAAAGCTCTTCAGTGACTGACCTTATTAAATATGTGCTACATGATGAATGTTACTTAATACAGCAGGTCAGCCCTAATGAAGTCAGGTGACAATAAAGGTAGGACAATCACTGTTGCAGAGGAGACGGAAAAACGTCCCTTGAGGAGAACATTTTCAGGACTGAGATCAAACCAGGAAACATGCACTGCAGCCCAACAAGAATACTGCTACAAGCCAGGAGTTGAGCAGGAGGCAAGAGGGGAGATTTTGTTTTAAATAACACTGGATATCTTTTCATAAGATTACAGTCATTAGATAGTCTTCCACATATCCCTCATTAAAAGGATTTCCAACAGCAACATTGATCCAGATTCAGCAGAGCTCAACCTTCAGCCTTGCTCAGACACACGCAATAGTCAGCGAGCATGCTCACACAGACACTCATACAGTTCATTTGCAGGTCAAACACTTCTTAGTGTCTGGCTAATAATAAAATAATAGCATAATAAATAAAATTATAAAAAAGCTAATTAAGGACACGTCTAACTCTGTTGGAAAGCACTTTAGATACACAAAAGTGTCCAGGAAATCCAAGTCTGACAGCTGCCCAACTACCCCCTGAAAACACTGCCACAACACCCAGCGTAACAGATAGTGCTCTCAGCCTGCATATTGTGCATATCTGTTCAACATACACAGCTGTGTGTACATCCCAGATGCAGAGTGCCATGAACTGCTTGCTTGCAAGAACGCTATTTTACTTATGAACACGCCTTGAGAAAATTGCTGAAAATAAATGAAAAAGCCAAAACCAAACTGGAGCATCAAGCAGCAGTGAATATCTACAAAAATATCAGAGTAATTTTGTAGTTCAGAATAGTCAAAGCTGGAGGCAAAGGAGACATTGTAAATAGACTTCCAGTCAATAATTGTTCAGGACAAGGAAGAAGCCCCAGATGAACATATACATCTGTGAGGAATCTGTGCTTTGCTCAAGAGGCCAGATGAGCAAAACTTGCAGCCTGACACAAAGTTGTACATCCCTCCCTGGTTATGTTCTAGCTGCAACAGTTACTTACACAGCCCTTTTTTGTCTCTTCTGTCCTTTTTGCCCCTGTCCTTGTCATTGCCATTGTCTTCTCCCAAAAGCATCCTCTGCAATTCTTTTCGCTCCTGCTCTTCTCTTTCCCGAGACAGCTGAGAACTAGTTTTCTTGTTCTGTAACATATTCTCAATATTCTTCCCCATCTCTTCAAAGTCACTGTCTTCAGCTGAGCTGCTATCTGTGTCTGTTGACAAAATCTCAGTGGATTCCAGAACTCTGAAAACAGAAGGCACCTTGAAAGTCAGTTAAAAAAATCAGCCTGACACCTTCCCAGAAATAGAAGGCAAAATGACACAAAGGTCTGAAAATGTTGCAAATCATTGCTATTAAAAAAAGTTCCCACAGACTAACATAGACATGACAATATGATACATTCCCTTCCAGTCTTCCTGCAATTCCCACGTCCAAAAGATTAATCATCCCAAGCCTACAGTCTTCCACAGGTCACTTTCTTCCCCATCAACAGTATTATATTCCCTCCCCACTGCTAGCTCTTGAGCAAGACCAAGGAATAATGCAGGAACTCTTCTGGCAGTCCCCAAGAATGGAACACAGGATTAGTAGTTACCACTGAAGAGAAATAGGGCAAACATCTATGATAACAAGATACTAAAGCTACTCCGTTAGTTACTAAAAACAGTCAAAGCTTTCCTTCTCAGCAGGATATATTATGAGCCCAACCAGAAGAACTATACCACTATATATCAGAGAGCCCCAGGCATTCATAGAACTGAACTTTTAAGGTGGGTACAGGGTGGAGTTCGAGACTGCAAACTTTGGATAAGGCCTTACTTATTCTGCAAATCAAAGATGCGCTGACACTCCTCTTTGTATCTCTCTTGATGTTCTGCCACAGAAAACCGAGATCCACGTGCAAATTTGCTCATAGGACCTTCCCCTGAACGAGCCTGCTCTGTCGACATCGTGCGTACGACGTCAATCACTTCCCAGCGGGACAGCTTCTTTATCTGAAAGGAAGATGTTGCACTAGAATAGGCTTTAGAGACTCACAGCTGAGGAAGCTGACTGTGAATTTCCACAGCTCCAAGCCCAGAACAGAAGAGAATATGTCTCTTCCATCAACTTCTGAATCTACCCGTGAAGAGAAGTCTGTATTTAGCTCCAAGCTCATGCTCACCTCCTCTTCAGGCACTCCAAATTTACGCAGAAGCTGTTTGGCATTTTTGAGAGAAAGTCGGCGCAGATCAGCATCTGTCCCAGTCACTGTCTTTTTCACTGGTTGTGGCTCCTTATCATCCTGCTCAGAGAAAAATTTAGCCTATGAATATCATAATGTATTAAGCTTTCCTAGGCTCACTGTCTGTACTTCCCTCATCTCATACCCCATCTTTACTTCTCCTGCACGACTTTCCGTTATTGCTCCATGTTCAACCCGACCTTGGGAATGATACCTTTTGCTGAGTTGGTTTATTTGGAATCTTCACATAAGAAAATCCTTCACCACATCCAGTAGGATCTGCTACACCAGTCACTTCCAGAAGGCACTTGCCCTTCATGGCAGCAATGAAGGCTCGTGTGGTGTTCCATGGAGCCGTGCGCACCTGACAGCAGAGAGAAACTTGCCCTCACAATTTTGCTCCCACCAAGGAGCATTCCAAGCTTTTTATCTTGCCTTCTTCCAGTCATACTGAAACATCTTCCAATGCTTCATAGCAGAGCAGCTGAAGGAGCAAGCAATGGAATTCACCCTCATTAAAACCCACATGAGGGACCAAAGTGCTAAGTAGCCAAAGGGGAAGTGGCATGATGGAAGCCAGGGCCAGGGCTGGTAGAAGAGCAGTCAAAAATTACCAAATCTGCTGAATCCTACTTGAAATTTGTTCTTTGTTTTTTAAAAAGCCTAGTTTTTCTCCTGTCATGCATAATTAAATACTGACATGCATGCACACAATTCTTTTTTTTAACAATACCTCATCATCAATCTTCATTTGGAAATCTTCTTCATTCTCTTCTTCTGGTGCAAAGAAAGATTTCTCCCCATAACCTGCATCCTGCAGAGAAACATCATTAAAAAAAAAAAGGAGAGAGAGAACATCACGTCTTGAAAAGGTTACCAGAGAGAAAAATAGAAGCATATTATGCATCTTCTGCAGAGATCTGCCTTGCTGAGCAAGCATACTTGCACAGGCTGTTGGGTTTGCAAGGCTCACTGTGAGCCAATAACTGAACTACAGAATCGCAGGTCTCAAACTGTCTGGTATTTTGACAAGCCCCACAATCAAATACTGCACTCAAAAAAAAATCCTCTCGGAGAGCAGCTTTGGAACATAGTGGTGACCTTCTTTGGCTCTTTCTAGGCAGAAACAAAGCCTTTACTTACACTTTCCCACCTTCAAGCACAACTACCTCAACACCTAAATAATATGAGGAAACAATAAGGGCTCCCTCTTTAAGAACTTGACTTCCTTCCTATGCAGTAGAAAATTTAGCAAGTTGCTCATCTGTCAGGCTTTGACTTTGCCTAACTGTATAGCAATAGCTTTAGGCAGAAAGTGCTTCCCAACCTCACCGTTCACTGTAACCTGCCCCATGCCTACAAGCAGTGTTTACCTTCAGCCGCTGTTCAGCTGCAATCATGCTGTAATAAGCACAGCACTGTTCTGGGGACACCATCGCTCTGATCTCTTCCTCTGTCGGCAATCTGAAATCTGGCTTTAAAACCCACCAATTGGAGTCCATCCCTGAAAAAACAAAACAAAAAAAAGAGCAAAAAAGCACAGATCAAACACTTAGTAGTTTCCTATGAATGTTTTGAGCATTTTTTCAAAAATCTTTTACCAGTTCAGCAGGACATGTTGCCTCCCCCTTTAGAGCCTCCCGGAACTCCAGGAGGAGCAATGCATGAGTTGGTTTGCACAGCTGAGAAGCAACTAGCAGCCTCCGTATGACAACTTAAAATACCTGTGCGTTTGAAATCAGCACAAAGTTTTAGCCGCTTTCGGATGCTACTCTCCGAGTGCGAGGGAAATGCCTTCTTGATGTCCTCCATGCGGATTCTTCGAGGACGGTCTCTGCTCTTCCAGAAGAGGCGATAAATAAAAACCTAGAAAACAAGAGACATTTGTGATGCCTGAGGGACGAATACAAAGGCAGTGTAAATACTGTTGTTCCAATAGTGACAAGTCCACTATTTCTACTTAAACCCAGTTTAACTATTTTTGAGAATGAGAATCCATTTTGAAAAGTCATATATTATCACATTAGAAGTCAACGCTTTGGAAGAGAAAATTGAACTCTAAGAATGGCAGAGATTCTCCAGCCTAAGGAACACACTTCATTGCAACTACATGAAAAGGGCCAAGATGAAGTTTAAATTTTCTTTTCTTTCTCCTTTTTTTGGGGGGGTGAGAGGAGAACACAGGTGGGAAGGAAAGTGAGAAAAATCACTGATTCGAGAATTTAGAGCTGAAAGGGATTTCAAAAGGTCACGCTGTACATTTGCAAACTGCAAAATATAAATTACACTTTCCCAGCAGGAAACAAACTAATCTGGGAACGGGTGGAGGGTGTGAGTGGGAGAGCCTTGCTTGCAGTTGCTGTTACCGAATTTTAGAGGCTATGATCTCCACTTCCAAACTCCTCTTTTGGGAGATAACTTGTTCAGTTCAGATAGAAAGAACAGAAAAATACTGCTATCACAGCAAACTATGTAAAATCTATCCAAATAATTCCTTTCTGCGAATCAGTTACTAACTGAAACAGACCTGAAATGCATACCTGTGTAGCAGTTCCAATTTATATACTGTAAGGTTTTAAAAATTTATTATCTCTCATATACAGAAACAGCCAAGAAATATATTATGTCAAATATTTCAGCAATGATCTGTATCAAAACCAAAGTTCTATAAGTAGCACATGTATGTTTTTACAAATAGATTACAAACTGAAATAACTTAGTATTTTGCCTGCCTATTGTTCTTTGGGGCAAGCAAAAACTACTTACCTACTTCTATAACTCTCTCAGACATGTAACTGATCTAAAATCACCCATTTGTCTAACAGCTTTCAAATTCCCAACCACATGAAGAGATCTCCAACACTGCTGGTAGAAGTTAAAATTGTTTTCAATAGTATTGCTACCTTTCAATTGTTTGGGATTACTTCAACAACTGTCACCACCTGTGGCTGCCAATACCTCCTGGGTGATAATTTTTTGATTAAGTCAACAGTAAATGATCAGAAATAATTTCCAACACCTAAAGTTTGGGATATTTATTTGAATCACTGACAATCCCACAGTTTAACTGCACCAAGATCAATGAAATGAAAGAATCAACTCTAATTCTGTGCCACGTAATAAGACTGTGATGAGATCCCTTAATTATCTCTTGGTATTACACACGTAAGTGTAATCTTATATTGTATAATGATTGCACGGTTCCTTTTAATTTGCTTAGTTTTCTACAATTTTATATAATCTCATCAGCTTCCATCATGGTTAATGTCTCGATCATACACTTATTACACTAGATACAAGTAAACAGGGAAAACATGCTACAAATAAATGGTTAAATAAGGTCTGTGTGGTTAACAATCAAGGCCTGTAAGTGCTTTTACCTCAGAGATACAGGCAGCCATAGCAGGGCAATGAGCTTCTCGACGCAAGGCTGTGTGCATGAAGTCCATGGCTAAGCCACAACTTTTCCCCAAAGACCCCTCAGATCCCCAAGCTGTAACTTTATCACATACCTGCAGAAAATCTCTGATGTGAGTGTTAGCTCGCTTAGAGTTGGGACCAGGAACTTCATAAAGAGGGCATTCCTGACCAACTACAAAAATATCCACTAATTCTCGAACATAATAGCCTTGTCGTGTGCGGATAATTAGGAAATCTGTTTCAGGCATCTTATGTAAATAAATAGGGGCCCGGAAAAGGTTGTTTTCAAATGCCTAATAAAAGAAACAGAAATTTCAAAGTCAGGTAGTGAACAAAACAAAAAGTCAACATACTTCATGGAAGAGCTAAAAGAAGACTGACATTTAGAGTATACTATCATTTTTATCACAATATATTGAGATATGCAGTCAGAACACTCCTCCTTTGTTCAGAGAATAACAGAGATGAAGTACAAAAGCCAAAGAAAACCTCAAGCACATACATAAAGAATTTGAAGGGCTCTTTGGATTGACCTTCACAGGGACAACTTAGAATTAAGGACAGAATGAACAGATATGCAGGAAAGTGCCACAACCATGGAAATCAAAAGGGACACATGTATGGCCTGGGAATGTGGCTAGACAATAAAAATGGAAACTGAAGACTTTGCTCAGAAACTGAGGAGGTAAGAATAGAATGAGAAAAGCAGAATGGCAGAACTGTTCAGTCTTTAAAGATAAGGGAGTTGGAACTGGTACCAAGAGGCACCAGATGGAGCAGAACTCGTGAGAACATAGTCTGCTGTAAGGCTTTCCTCCACCCCTAAGGTTTCCATGAGCCTTATCCATTGCTTCATTCCCAAGTTATCTCAATCCATGTTGCACAGCTTTCCCTGAGCTGGCCCTGACCTCATTTCAAGGCTTCCAGAAGCCTTGCTTTATCCCTGAGCAGGTTCTTTTCAGCCTGAACTGTGAGCACTGCAAGTTCTGTTATCCATCTCCAACACCATTCTTTACTCTACTTTTTTTCTGCGGTGCAGAGGACAAAATTACTGCTGCAGCAACAGCAATCAGCATTAATTAGAATTGATTTATTTTTGTATTTATCATGGATTTTATAGTCAGGTGGTCCTTGCAACATTCTTAATTTATCCCGTCTCAATCAAATGTCTTTCAACAAGTCTCTTTCAATGTCTTTCAGAGAAACCTAATTAGTTTCTGGCATCTAGCAACCTATCCAATAAGAGTGCAAATCTAAGAGAAAAACAAAATAATAAAAATGTTCTTGCTCACCTCATGCAAGGTAAATCCACCCTGCTTGTCTCCTCTAATACCCATTTACTGAGTTCCTCAACACTGAAGAAGCTCTAGCCTTCTACTAATGAAGTCCTCTAACAAGATTTCTAAACCCATTACAGTGTAATGACTTCCTACCATTTCCTACAACAATTTTAAGCCCATACAACAGAGGGAGATTTTAAAAATATATTAAACACCAAGAACTGCAATATCATCAGTAAAGAGAGACTTAAAACTGGAAATTAAATTGATTCTGCTTGTTGAAAGTTGACCATCATTTGTGATGAATGCACATAACATTCTACCTATTATCCCATGTTTAACTCTCCCATCTTCTTATTCCTGCTTTTCTCACCTGCAATAACTGGCCTGGATGAAGAGAACCCAGGAATGGAGATGTGTGGCAATAAACAGTCTCTCCATATTTACAGTCTGGAGCTCCTGGATCTTTGCCAGGCTTCTGCAACGTGCAGTGAAGATACAGTTAACAGTCAGTGAGAGGCAGAAGAAAAAAAATCACTGTGCTGCAGCAGCACTTACATACTCACCCTTTTGTAGTAATTTTTTATCTTTGTTGCCATGCCAACCTGCATCATTAAAGGTGCATTTTCCTCACTGTATTCAGCAAGGATGAGATCTCCATCCTTGCCAGTTAGGTCCTGCGGTGTGCGCATGAAGAACATTTCACCGCCCCCGGAGGCCTGACGCTCCTGCTCTCTCATCTGTGCCACACAAAGACACCGTGAGGGAAACAGTACGTCAAACACATACGTTGGTAATTGAGTCTCAGTAGATACCAAATAAAGACAAAAATAACCATACCTTGGCTTTCTTTTTTATATGTTTCAGCAGAGGCTGCACAGCATGAGGTCCTGGTTGGGACAGGGCTCCAAAAGAATATTTCTTCAGTGGAGGCCGATGAAACTGTCGGAGCTTCATAGGACCCATATGAGTGGGAAAGAACGGTTGGCGAAGTTCTACTGCTGGGATGGAGTGCTGATAAAAAGAAAACAGGCATTTAAAATTATTCACAGCATCTCAAAACAACGGTGCTTCCAGCAAAGATGCTCTCTAGTCCTGCCAACCTTACTTTATCTAACTGAACCTAGCAGCATTTATGGCTGCGAGTAATAACAGCAGTGCATTCAAATTCATGTGTTATCGCAGATGCCACCCTTTGACAGGAAGCGCTAGCCTTTGGTATTGAATCCTTTCTCACTGTGCAGAGACTACTTCTCATTTACTATTTCACAGGGCAACCACTGAGAAGAATTTTTATTACTCAGAAACATGCAAACCATTACCGGTGTCAGTAAGAAAGAAACACATTTTGAATTGCATACATTTGCCACACTGCAGAAAAGGGTGGAAGCAGCTGAAGTTTTAGAACAGGACATTCAGTATCACAGTGAAACAGCAAAAAGAAAAAAAAAAAAAATCTTTATCAAGGCCTAAGCGAGCAGCAGCTTGAATTCATCAACATCTAATTTTTTTTTATCATATCCAGATTAAAAACACACCTGTAGCAGAAGCACAGCCTCACTTCTGCTGTATTGCTGCCATCCAACCTCATTCTATTACTGCCTCAATAACAGTAGTGCAGAGACATGAAACAAAAGCAAGGCAGACATGATGCAGCAAGAACTAGCACATACCTCAAAACCTCTATTTGATGGGATAGGCAAGAAGAGTTAGTTCAAACTCCTTTCTAAGCGCTTTAATTAAACTGTATTAAAATTTTCTTGAATGAACACTCAATTGACCCATTGTAACCCGACTTTCTGTTTTTGTACAAATCATCAGCCATACTCTCAGAAACCTTCTACCATGACAATCTATCCCTAAGTCTATACCCAGCAGTACCATCAGTACCTGGATGATGTTGCCTCCAAAGGTTCCTCGAAGTCCCTGCTGCTTCGGATAGTAAAATTCATCATTGGAGAGGTTCCACGGGTCCTTCACTTCCGGCTGAGACATGTTCTAATATTACAGAGAGAGAAAGGTTAAAAAAAAAAAAAAAAAAAAAAAAAATCATGCTTTCCAGGTCATTCCCAGTCCTCAAGGTTCTAAAGCTCATGCTGACCTGCTGTGGTTCTTCCTTGATGACACCTGTTTTCCCCAACAGTATCCGACTTTTCTTTAGAGAAGATTCTTTCTTATTCTCCTTGGATGGAGAGTTCAGAGTCATTTCTTCCTTTTCATCAGGAATTTCTAAAAAGAGAAACAAGCACCCTCTAGGGCACTAGGAGAGATTCCCTTTTCAGCCCCACAGCCTCCCGCTGAGCTGGTGATTTGTCGACATCTTTTAGCCTTTCTGCTCCATCTTTGGGGTGATTCTCACCCTCCTGCACTCCCCAGCCTTTTCCTGGGTAACCTCAATTATCCCAGTGTCAAAAATTGTCCTCTGCAGAACAGAGAGTCAGCACAAACACCAGAGATTATTTCAATATATAGTTTCATAACAGACCCACAGAATGTAGTAGCACATGTCCAAATACCCTCAGATACTGACAATCTCAGCTATCAGAAAGTGCTTGCCTACCACTATACAATGCTTTCAACTTGCAGCTGAAAGTATATACCCCACCATTAAAGTTAAGTGTTGCCGCCTTCTGCTAGGTCTTTGATCACCTGCAAACTCTCTTTAAAAGTCAGGACAAAAGAAAGACTATAAGCACTGGACTAGTCCAGTCATTTCCACTATGATGTGACTGTAAATCCGTGCTTCGACTTCCACTCATCTTTTCCCCATTTGAATCAATTTTCTGGATGCTGTAAACATACCTAGAATTATATTTTCATCATTTGGATCAAGTGTCAAGACAGGGGGGTCCAAGAAGGTTTCCATTGCCTGATCATCCCATATTATATTGTCTTCCCAACGGCCATATACTAATTCCTCATTATCAATCGGAAAAATAGAGTACCAGGGCTTATCTTCATCCAAGGAAACTGCAAAGGTCACAAGACAGAAACTTTTAGCTTAAAACACTACCCTGGCAAACGTCCATTACAGAGCCCATCCCACACCATATTTACTTAATCTTCCCCTTTTTTCTGTACCTTCTGAGGCAGGACCTTTAAAGGGCAAAGAAAACTGAACTTTGAAGCTAAATGAAAGAATGGTCTCAAATCTCAGTTTCACCAACAGAGCGATTTTGCTCCACTGAAACACAGAGAATCTCTTTAAAAGTGAAAGAGTTTAGAGTTTAACCTCTAGCAGGTTTTAGAGCAAAATCACATCTCTTTTCTTCATAATGAAGTATAGATAAAAGACCTTGTTATTGCACAGAACCCAAGTCTATTCAGAAATATGTGTTACATGTACATATTCATAGGCCAACAGTTGACACCCTCATTACCTTGTTGTTCAGGGGCCTGCTTTTCTTTGCCCTTTGCTATACCTAGGACTCCTGCAACACTGGGTTTCTGTGCTAGTGGAATGGGTGGGTTGAGTAAAGAGCCACTTCGGTTCAACCCTAGAGAAAGGAGAAAAAAAAAGTTAGGTTAGCTTGGGTTAGAAGATTGAGGAGGGTGTTCCACTGTCTTAGACTCAAATTTGAAGATGTATGTAGAATGGTTTCCAGGCTGAACCAGGATGGTTCTGCTCCCCAGAGCACAGATCTTAGACCTAAAGAATGTTACATTTCATCAGTATGGCTGCAAGCAACAATTTACAAAAACGTATTCACCCACAGCTTAGTGCTGAGGTCTGCAGTTTCTTGGAAGTTATCTTTGGCTTCCTTTGCATTTGCTGCAGAATGACGTGCAAGATGACTTTCTATCTGTCCCTTATAAAAGAGAGAGGTCTTGAGCAGACAGTTGCCATTGAGAGAATAGTTAGTCTGACCTTCAGCAACATCCTGTCTGACGTCAAACTGTCACAGAAAAAAATGAGGGTCAAGTAGACCTGAATGAATTGCTCTGTGGAGACTACTTGTCTCCAGTCATCATCCTCCTGCCAGGGCAGATTAACGCACCTATGTCCTTACACTACATGTGTCAACGTCATGTCATGCATGTCAGTATTTCTGGAAGGCACAAAACCTGCTGCATGTGAGAAGATCAAGCATGTTTGGCATGTACTGTAACTTTTGATGGGACTTACATAGCAAGCCCAACCTTGAAGTGTTCAAGCAAGAAATGTTCTTAAATAAAAACTGTAATTAAAAGCCATCTCCAAACCATCTCTCCAGTTCCACAGGGAGTTTAGTACTTCTAGCTGAAGAGCAAAGGATTGAATTTAGCACCCACTAAAGATTGGAGTGATACAAACACTTTCACTACTCTTTTCTTACAAAAGCAGAGTAGGATATAACAATTATGAAAAAGAAATTCTACATAAGAAATTTAAATTTAAAACACAATTGTGTCTAAGTTGTGTGAGGCTTTTAAGAATTGTGACCCCCTCCCTTAGAAGGTCATTATTACTTCAGGAAAAAAAAAATCAGAAGAACTTTACACAATTCTTCCAACTAAAACATATACAGAAAATCCCACTGGCCCGTAAAGGACAGATATCCTAAGTTTACTAGTCCTTGATACTGGCAGATGGATCAATTTTGGTTAGATGGATCAAGTATCCTGTTCTTTAGATGGAGAGAACAAAGTCAGAATTCATATTTTCTTTAATAGAAAGGACCTACTCTGTGTCTGGAAAAAATGTAAGAGACTAAGAGCTCTGCACTGAGGTGCAATTTAACCAAAAACATTTCCTGATGGGAAAAGCTATGTTCTGTACTTGAGAGAAATGAGTCAGCTCAACTACATCAAGCATAGTGACTCAAGATCCTACCAAGATGTCAGATCACTGCTTACCTTGCTGGGCATTGTATGCAGTGGCATTTCTAGTCATGCTGGATGGCAGCCAGCCTGCCAAACTTGCCCGCTGTGTTTTAGTCCCTTTGTGTTTCACATCTTCTCCGTTCCAGATAACATCATCCTCCCACTGGAGCTGCGTCACCATAAGGAAGTGCTCATCAGCTAGCAGATCGTCCTTCTCATCCATCATCCCTGCATCCTGGAGGGGAAAGAACAGCTGCTCAAAGACTTGTGGTGACTTTATGCTTTACAGCTGAAAAAGGAAAACTAAAAGTTCCGTACTACCTATTGCCAAGCCATCCACCTGCCCATGACCAAGCTCTCTGTGCAGCAAACCCCAGCACCGGACACACCTCCACTCCTCCCACAGTTCCTCTCACCATTTCATCTCCATGTCCTTTAACTTCTTGATCTTTCTTCTTCTCTTTCAGCTTGAAACCATAATCAAATCCGCTGCCATCCTCAGGGATCCCTAACATGTCATACCAGAGTTGTGCCGGGCCATAACGCCATTCTGCCACCTTAGGCTTTGTGTCTGTTACTTTGTCTATGTCACCCGTTGACTGGGAAAATTTGGACTCCACAGGTGCCATCATGGTAATCTGAAGCAGAGCAAAGAGTGGTTACACCAGTAGTCTGAGTGGTAGAAACAAGTTTCGTCCTTCAGATTTCCCAGTTAATTCTCAAAAGAGAAATGTACTTCTAAAAAGTGTTTTTCCATACTTACTAGCTGCCTTAAGAACGCTCTGCAATTAGACTTCCAAGAACACAGAGATTTCTTCTCGATACAAAGAAGTTAAGCTCTCCTATTGATCCTGAACCATGGATGCAGCCTTCCCAGTGAGAAGCAATCACCTGTAGTCACTGACTATTGCCTGGAGAGGAGCCTCTGCATAGCTGGAATACAAACCAACCCTGCCATCCACTTTTATTTTGGAGGAAAAGCCCTTTACATTAGATGACTGTTCCAGTACTACCCCCAGTGCTAGCTGGTGACCCTCTTTAAGACTCAGATATCCCACCTCATCATCTGAAAGGCATTGCTCAGGAGGGGGAGGAGCAGCAAACTCATATTCCCAGGGAGATTTTCCTTCCATTCCACTCTCAACTACAACTTCACCCTCCTGTATCTGCACTTCTTGTGCCAGCTCCCGATGTTTCTTCTTGCGCTTCCTTCGGGCGCTACGCCAGACTGATGGAACATTCTTTCCAGGGCCAAAGAGACGGAGGAAACGCAGCACCTACAATAGGAAAACAAACAAAGGAAAAACAGAAGAGAGAGAGTCAAAAAAGCAAAGCACTGACAAATGCTTCTCTGTCTGTCTCTGAAGAGCAATAAGGAAAGAGAGCATTCCTGTACTTGACCTGCACTACAACCCAAATCCCCAAAGCAGGCAACAAGCTCACTGTTGTACTTGTAAAACAGTTTCTGATCCATCTGTTTGACATCAGTTGTTTTCCAAAAAGATTTACTCTTAATTTCAGACACAAAGAAACTTAACACTGGAAAAAAAGTACACCTTCACACCTTAGGCATGGGGGTAGACAGTACCTGGAAATTACTATTTCCATATTGAACAATTTATAACTTTCAGCAAGACACAGGGAGACTGAAGAAAAGTTGGTAAAACAATTAGGAGAACAGACAAAGTTATACAAGCAGACATTTCTTAAGCAACCAGATAGAAACAAACACCACAGCCCAGAAATACTACATTTCCTTCATCCCCAGCACAGTCCAGTTTCCCTATCTGTCCACCAAAACCTGCACTAATGGCAGTGGCAATGAAATGGCAGTGAAATAAGAAGTGATTTCATCACAGTAAATAGTACTGCATAATCATGCACCTTCTTAGACATCAATCACTCAATCCTTGTGACCAAATCTAGAGGAATTCAGGCTTTGCTAGCTCTAGTAGCTCATGAAATAACCATGAGAACTGCTCAGCATTAACAGCTTGCACTGATTGCACTACAGAAACTAGGCATTGCTAACCAAAAATCAGTTCCTGCATCAGATGCTGAGCTCAACGGAAACGAATATATTAATGACAGCTACAAAGATACAGTAACACATGAAGCACCAGATTTGTCAAAGCTGAGAGAGTATCAAGTGCTTCAGAGGAAGATAAAGACCAACCACCACTTTGGTGTTGACACCCAGACTTCTAACAGCTAGGGGTTAAATAAGTCATTAAAACATGACATTTAATTAGGCAAGTCATTCAGCTCATTACAGAAAGCCTATAGCAAAGATACATGAAAGCTGACTCTAATTCCTTGGTAACCTTAAGCTTATTATCCTTTCCCTCCCATGTTTCATCTCCTCTTGACAGCTTTAAAACTTCAAAATTATAGAAATACATAATCTACATTTGCTACTGGTACTGATGAATTTTCAATATTTTCAATTTATCTCAAAAGAAGATTTTAAAATAATAACAAAAAAGCACAAGGTAAACCCTAAAATGAAAAGTTCTTTGGCAGTTATTACATAGATTATGATTTTTAGAAATAAACCTCCCCCACCATTCTTTCAACCAAAATGTAACTAATACGATCTCTGATCTATAAGCACAGTGGTTTTGAAGGACAGTTAAATAAAGGACACACACCTTGCAGATCATTTTATCAGACTAAGTTCAGAACAGCATGAAAGGAGCACGAATTTGGCAGAGAAGCCACAAAGCAGATTAAGTTATTAAGCCATTTTTGAACCATCTGGCTAAAGCATTCTTTACTCCACCAGAAAATAAAAAATCTTGATAGATTGGTGCCATAGTTCTAAAGAACAACAAAACATTATTTTGCACTTTATTGATTTATATCGATTTATATTGATTTATATGGCATGTTTTAAAGAGGCTGCTACAGATGGTTGGAAAAGCACCACAGGTAAAGCAGCAACCCACAGAAACTAAAGCAGAAGAGAGGCAGATAAGCCATAACACCTATGCAATTATGGTGTGCATACCCTTAATACTTTATCATTCATTCTTAGAAAGCCCATATAATAGAGTTTCTGTTGCTTCCCCATATTTTTTACAATACCTTTCCAGGCCGAAATTCCGGGAAGAGCTCTGTAACACTTGGCAACTGCTTGGTAGCATCTCGCTGCATGATTCCTGAAAGAGGAAGTGTGAGTTTGCTTTCCTTGGATTCTGCCTGCCTGGCTTCTTGAGGTCCCATCTCTGACTCAGAATCAGAGCTGCTGCTGAAATCCACCTTGTCAGAGGCAGCAGAGGAAGGAGCAATGATGGAGGGCAAAATGATACCGTCTCCATCTTCAGATACTACAATAGAACAAGCACCTCATAAAAAAACAGGTTTCCTCCCTGTCCCCTAGCACAACCCGATAATGCCAAATGTGCCGTTTATATCATATTATGCAAAGTTTAAGCCTTTGTAATTGTTGCGAGTACCATTCTGGTTTAACGTCATTTTATCCTAAGCGTTCCAGGTGAATTTCCCAGCCACAACTGAGAGGATGAGATAAAAAAGGAGTTTTATTGTGAATATCAGTATTTTAACAGTCATTTGAAACAACATTTCACTCTATATTTTACCTAAGAACTCACTTCAGAAAGTCGCATCTCATGGTGTATCAGGAAAAAGACTCACTGTCGGACACAGTCTGCAGACAGCACTTTGATCACGCGTGGGTGCTGGCCGCAGAACCAACTGCTGTGCAGCTGTGTTTGCTTCCTTGAGACAGTTCACATTGCCAGAGAGAAGAAAGGCCTCACTCACCAGGGCCAGCTGCGTCTTTTTCATCTTCTTTCTTCACAGGCACCGGAGGTGGTGGCGGTGGCGGCATCAGCTTGGAATCAATATCTTCACAGTCAGCATCATAATCATCCTCATCTTCATCTAACCAGACAGCAGACAAGAGTAACATTAGAGTGATAACAAGAGAACCAGAAACCCTTCCCCAGCTCTAACATCCTCTCTGTTGGGACAGATCACATCCCAACACAGAAGAGATCAGATCTCCACACTAGCTTAAGATTAACATTTTTTTTTCTTAACTAGACCCCAAGCTCTCACAACTTCAGCTTTCCTGCACAAAAGCATTTAGAAAATTGGAATTTAAAAATGAGTGAAATGGGGAAAAAGGGTAAGCTGAGAGCAAGCAAGCTGAAGCCTTAAAAAAAAAAAAAAACCACATATTGACATCACATCTCTTTATACAAGCTTTGCAGACCTAGTAAAGCTACTAAAGAAAAAATAAAAAAAAAGTTTGAAAAGGGATCTGGACCTCAACTCTGTCTTAGATTACTCTCTGCCTGCATGACTGCCTGCATAGACCTGCTTCTAAAAACACAGTTTAAAGAAAGATCAGCTTTAAAAATCAGAAATATCAGAAGTGTTCTCTGCAGGAGATTCCATGGTAAAAGAAGTATTTCTCTTCTGAGTGTAGTTTAACTTTGAGAGCAACCAAGCCATCAAAAAAGGAATTTATGTAGCAGAGCTTTTTCCAGTGAGCAAGGTTTTCCAGAAGCTTATATTCTTGAAGCAATGAGTGAAAGGGAACAGCAACACACTCTTAACACAGCCAGCATCAAGGCCAGTTGCCTCCAAAATATATCACTAGCTGCAAGTTACTTCAGCCTCTTTTAAGAAGTGCTTATCTCATTTACCTGGTCTTCGAACTGGCTGAAGGTTGCCCATTGCCTGCTTATACCTTCGGCTCTCATCTTCAGCCACTTCATTAATATCTGAATAATCAACAGCATCTTCTGTGCTCTTAACCCAACCTGAGAAAAAGAGAGAAAAAGAAATGTAGTCATGCAACACTTAACGTGGATATATATATGACTAACATCTGGCTTCACTGTGCACATATGACTCCTTCTTTACATTTCCTGTTCTCAAAGGAATAGAGTGTCTGATTAACTTCTCCCACCAGAAGATTCTTTCCCTTCATTCTAGCTAACAGCTCCAAAACTTTTCAATTTCCTATAAGCAGTGCTAAGAAGCAAGCAGGTTTAGCACAAGAGACAGCCTTCACTTATTGCAACTGTTCAGCAAACTCAGGAATAAAAAGAAACAGTAACAAATTAGGCACTGAATAGGGCTATAAGAATTTAAAACAGAGAAAAACATAGAATAAATTTATTTATGATGCAAAAGAGACAAGAAGTGAAAAACTGAACAGAAAAGAGCATATGCAAAAGGGAGAAGGCACTGTAGTGGGACTAATCTGGACAAGAAACAAAGAGTTCAGGTTTCTGTCAGATGAATAGACACCAGATAACATCACGTTTTTCCTTTCAGCCTTAGAAGACCTGGGTGTTTATCCTCCTCCAGTAAGAGCTCTCATCCCACAGGTTCTCCATCTTTTAAAGGCAGCTACCCCAGGGCCTCACCTTCCTCATCCAGGTGGGCTCCATCAGCCTCTGTGCTATCGTCCTCACTGGCTGTGATCTCAGTGATCAGGTTGCCCAGTCCCAGGGCACCCAACCCTGCTAGATGCTTCTTGGATTCCTGGAGAGACCAAAGCCATATCCCAGCTGGGAGAGTCCCCCAGCTCCCCCAGCCAGGCCAAGACCAGAGGCAGCACTCGCTGCCATGGCCTTTTCCCGAGCCCAGAGAGTTGGGACCCTCCCAGGTCTGGTCCTGGCAGGAGCCTGTGACACCAGGAGCCCTCCTGCTCCTGGCCTGGCCCTTCCCAGGGCCCACACCCATGGGACACCTGTTTCAGGTCCCACCCAGGGGCTCACATCACCAAGCCCCCCACTGGTCCCATCCCATCCCAGAGTCTGTACCACCAGGAACCCCCATCCCACACCCCATTCCCAAGCCTGCACCCCCAGGACACTCCCATCTCATGTGCCCTTCCCGAGCTCACACCACCGGGACCTCCCATCTCCCCCCATCCCGGATTCTGCATCCCCTTGGTTCCCCTCCCAGAGCCCACAATACCAGGAGCCCCCATCTCAGAGTCTATCCCAGAGCCCGTAACACTGGGACCTCCCGCCAGACCCATCCTGTCTCTTAAACACCAGGAACCCCCATCTCAAAGCCCACAACATCCCCATCGCTCTCAGGGCATCAGCCGCCCCGGAATCCGCACCCACGGCACCCCAGTCTCGGAGCCCGCGCCCACCGGTCCGACCCCGTCCTCGGAGCCGTCCCGGAGCCCGCACCCACGGCACCCCAGCCTCGGAGCCGCCCCGGAGCCCGAAGCGACAGCCGGGCCGGGCCGTGCAGAGCGCTCGGCTGCGCAGAGCGAGGCCGCCCGGTCGATGCGGGCGCTACCTTGTCCAGGACGCTGTCGCCCTCCAGCTGCCCCGCCTCGTTGATGTTGCCGAAGAGGAAGCCGGCGAGCGAGAAGGGCTCCGCGCGGCCGCCCTCCGCCTCCTCATCGCTCTCCGAGTCCGACATCGCGGCGGCGCCGGAGCGAAGCGCGAGGCGGAAGCGGAACCGGGACGCGGAACAGGGACGAGGCCCCGCCGCGCGCGCGCCCCCTGCCGGCGCGGAGCCGCCGCCGCCTCGGGCTGACGAGCGCCACCCAACGGCCCTAACGGCCCCAACTGCCGCCCAACGGTCCTAACGGTCGCCTCCCAGCGGTCCCAGCGGCCGCTCAACGCTCCTAACGGCGCCCGCCCGACGGTCCTAACGGTCGCCTCCCAGCGGCCGCTCAACGGTCCTAACGGCGGCCGCCCAACGGTCCCAGCGCCGCCCAACCACCGCCCAACGGTCCTAACGGCCCCAACTGCCGCCCAACGGTCCCAGGAACCGCCCAGCGGTCCCAGGAGAGACCAAGGAAGTCAGAGGCTTTCAATCTCACCGAAAATCCTTTATTGCATTTAAGAGACAGGGTCTGGCTTTCCACAGGAAAGAACTACGTTTAGAACGGCTGCGTCGAGGGGGAAAAAAAAATTAAAAATACTGAAGGAGTTAATAACAGAGCCAGAGAGATGAAGAAAGTTTTATTACAATTTAATCTTGCATAATTTAAAAAAAAAAATCTTTTAAAAATTGTTAGCTGTAATACATTTTTTTTTTCTTATATAGTATAAAATCAAGTTGCCAGTGTATGTATCAGTACCACACTTAAAGTCTGGGGCTCCCGCCGCCGAGGACGCTGGCGGCATCCCGACGGCGCCGGCCGCGGAACCCTCCTCCGAGATCCATCTGCTCCTTCAGGTTAGCCCAAGCAGCACCACGATTCATCTACACAGCGAGGATTAGCACTCGAAGCACAGCGAGGCCTTCCTAGTTTAAATTCTGTATAAATAGCGACAGCTGTAAACTGAACAAAGCGTTTATACATCTAGACATGCTCCGCGACATCCTCTGGACACGGGGTTCCTGGACTGCTCAACTCAGTGTGGATGGCTTCAAAAGGAAAACAGAAAGAAAAAAAATCCTTGCGTATTTCTGAAATTATTCACAGGTTGAAAGATTATAACAAGTCTCTTGGTAGAGTCTCTTCTGTGAATGGTAACACACACTATGTTTCTATTCAGCAAGAATAATCTTGAGCAGTTTTGGAAATCCTCATGACTTCAGTCACTTAGGTGGATTTTGTCTATTTTCATAAATGAAGTTATGAGTGTTTAAAGTCTGTATCTGTTACCTGTCCACAGGAAAGAAAAAAAGAAAAAAGAATGGGAAGAAGGGAATGGATCATAGACTGAAACGCTGGACTACTTAAAATGCACTAAAAATTACAGAAACAAAACACAAAAGGAGGGAAGATCATAACTGAGAGAATGCCCATTGAATGGAAAAGTTCACTGGATATGTGCACCCCTGGAATCCTTTCACATGGAAATCAGATGCTGGAGTAAATGAACTGTCACACCAGCAGGATTTTTGCTCCTCTTGACAGGAAGACACAGAAGTACAAGGCATTTGAATGAGTCTATTAATGAGGTACGCTGAAAACAGTAAAAGTTTTCATAGTTCTGCTCAAAGTTCACTTTCTGCTCATTTTCCTCACAATGATACTAATCTCCCCAGCACTGCTGTGCAATCTATTAAGTCATCTAGACAGCAATAAAGTGTTCTAGCATAATGCAATCAATTCAAACAAACTGATTAAGCCATACAGGTTCTCTCTCCATACCCTCTTCCAGTTACACCAGGATGGCTGCACTGTGAGCCCACAGAAAGAGGATGTGTGTGACAATATTTGCTCACAGGACTTCTTCTCCATACAATTATTGTCATCCAGTTATGAACATCCACAAAAGTTGTAGAATTACAAGATCTCAGTATCTTGTAATCAGTATCTAAAAGATCTCAGTATCTAAAAAATCTCAGTATCTAAAAACCTTTAAAAGAACAGCAGTAGCTTCAGTATAAAATTGCAAATTTTTGTAGCCAAAAAGAGGTGCCCGTTGTTGAAATAAAAAGTCTATTTAAGAACAGTTCAAACATATCACAAACGTCTTCAAAAAATATCTTTGAATTAAGCAAAAGTTATGGGCTTGCACCAGGGTAACTAGACCATTGATTTAGGCCTCACCAGCATTAAAAACGTGCACTGACTTAAATAAATATATTTTAAACAATGATAAACTATTTACTCTGTTACTGAAATTTACCTAGAGAACAATAATCTTGAATTACAAGGCACTGAATCATTGCTGCCTACAAGTCAAGCCCACGTTAAAGGCTACCTATTAAAATAAAGGCAGAAAGTGGTGAGTAGAAGTTACATCACTGAAACACTCATATTCCCTTACAGCTTGCAGAACGCTGTGGCAGGAACCACATCTGGGATGGCACTTCCTCTACAAGTGCAAAAGATGCAAAGACACTCCAGAAAATGGCACTTGGTGAGCACACATAAACAGAAGCCTCAAGTTTCTAGAACTACCAGGCATTACAGATATTTTGGTGTCATCTGCAATCAGGCAATGGTTGGAATTCAGTGTTGCTTCACTAGCGACCTATACCAATATTTGGATAAACTGCAGTTTTAGATTTCTGGGTTGCAGAAGCAACCTAGGTAATACCAGTATGAACATACATCAGATAACCAGAAACTGCAGTTAGTGTCGGCATCAGTTACGCTAGCTGAAGAAAGGCACATCCTCTTCAGAGGGTAATGATGGCACAAATGTGAACATGTCTCTATCCATTCAGTATTTCTGTCCATATCAGACAAATCAAGATTAATTTAACACAAGATCCCTAATAATCCGTTGATGTATTTTCTGTTACCTTGCTAAAAATGAGGCTTTTTCTCAGGTTGTACACAGTGCGGTTTTGCATGTGTGGGAATCCCAAGAAGGCAACTTCTGAATTACCAGTTGAGGTGACATCTGGACAAAGGCAGCACTGCCGATTTAGACAATAAAGTCCAGCTCAGCACCATTGGTTTCACACAACATATCTTGGAAGCATTCTCCTTTCACACCACCGAGCTCTAAGGTTAAGCGTAAAGAACGTTTCATGCCCTCATATCTCAGCTGGTCCCAGAATCACACATAAAAAACAGTGCATATTCTGAAAACAAAAGCCAGCAGCCATTCGCTATGGTCACTAGAGAAAGTTAAAAAGTATATAAATGGAACATCAGATAAAACAGTTTATATTATGTGATCACCTGGTAGATGGGGGGAAAAAATGCTCAGGCAAATCTAGCAGTGACTGGCTAACCGTTAAAAATTTAACTGGAACTATTAGTGAGTTGCCATGAAGAAACAATGGTTCCCGATTCTGGTAAAGAGAGCTTCCAAAATTTAGGTCAATGATCTGCCAGAAAAACAGGGAAGGAATTTGCCATGAAATCCCATATGGTGACTCCAAGAGCACTAAGAGGTGAAACCATGAATTCCTGGAGAGCAAACCAGCTTTTGTGAGTCTCTGGAATTCATCAAAAAGAAAGTGGGATCACACCAAAAATCTTGTTTTGGGAAGCGTCATCCCAGTTACGTGAAGCAGATAACTGTAACTTCATTCTCAAAATGTAAAATGTCATTGGAGAGCGAAACAAAACATTCATTGACTTTAGAGAAGACTACGTAAGGGTTGTTGCTAAACTACTCTCCCATCTCTCCATTCAACAGCCCCCAAAACACTCATCTGAGTGATTTACCATTATCCTAAATTCTTTACATTAAGAGAAAGTAGCTCCCACTTCTATTAACAAAATTATTGCAGGTGTTCCCTGTGTCTTGCTCATTGGACTAAATACATAGTATGTTAACTTTCATATAAATGATCACAAGTTCACTATTGAGTGAAGCTCAGCAATATCACAAGCATTTGTGCATGTAAACAAATGGTTTTCAAGCTTTAAATTGACAAAACATTTGGACAACCCGAATTCTGTTTTCTAAAACCACATTGATCAGTAAAGAAGGGATAGGAAAAGCAGCAGCTACACTTAAAGCAAAGTCATTAGAATTTGTGCTTTTCAGCAAGTTCAGTAACTGATGGTTGTCTAGTAAAGAATACTGGCTTCAAAGAAGTCCCTTCTTTTTTTCTTCTTCCACTAAGTAAGAACAGAAGTCAAGTGATCCCAGAGAAGCTGGAGATTAAAACTTCGGAAATTAAGTAGATGTTTGACCTCTCAGTTGGAAGGAAAAAAAAGAAAAAAGAAAAAAGTAAAAACACTCTTCTGTTTCAGTTTCCCTGAAGCAATAAGCCTGCAAGAATATTCTTTGCATAAACCATTTCTGCTTAGAGCTGTTAGTGCAAGATGCAAATCTTCAATTTAACTCAGAGACCTCCAAGATTCTAGTCAATATTCAACTTTGAACACTCATTATCCGAGGTAACTACAATAAGACACATTTTCTTGTGTTCTTCTTTGTCACAGGATACAGAACTGCACGCACAGCTTCAGCAAACACCTCCCTAACACCCTCCTGATTCAATGCTGAGCACTCCAAATACTTGACTGCCCCAATTTGTTTAGCCAGTGAAGTCCCCTGTTGTGGGGTAGTGGGAGCCAAGCTTTGCTCTTTCAATTTTTTAACCGTTTCCAGGTCATTTCTCAAGTCTCTCTTGGTGCCCACTAAGAGAATGGGAACATTAGGACAGTGGTGAGAAACTTCAGGATGCCATTTGTGCCTCACATTTGCATAGGAAGAGGGGCTGCCAATGGAAAAACAGATGACAAAAACATTGGTTTGAGGATAGGAGAGCGTGCGCAGGCGGTCGTATTCCTCCTGGCCCGCTGTGTCCCAGAGATTCAGGCTAACTGTCCGCCCATCGACAGTCATTTGGGCACTGTAGTTGTCGAACACCGTAGGGATGTACTCCTCCGGGAAGGCATTGGTGGTGTAGCTGATGAGAAGACAAGTTTTGCCCACAGCACCATCTCCAACAACTACGCACTTTATCGTCTGCATTCTTTATCCAGAAAAGAAGACCTGCACAGAGCAAGAAGAAAAGTTAGGAAAGGTACACTCGATTATAATGACTTTAAAGATAAACTTAACCAAGTGTTTTTAATATCACTAACAATTTTTTTTATAGTGGTCAGATGCCACAGAACCCATTACAAAGAGCATATAGGCTAGAAAGGCAATGGTGAAATAGAGACAGAACAAGTTAAAAACTCAGTGACAACTGGCTGCATATGAGTAAATTATGAGTAAACCATATGAGCAAAATTAGCCAAATTCTCAGTCTAGCCATAATCAGCTAGTTTCCTACCAGCAAAAGGGACATGTCTTTAGAAGGCAAGTGGAAAGAGACTGTGGCCTCAGGCACAGTAGCAAAATATTCTGTCACTTGTAGGTTACACCACACACAAATTCCCTCTTAACTGACACTTCCTGACTACATATTCTACTGTAGAACTGTTTAGCACAAAAAAAGTAGGGTAGAATTCTATAATAAACTGAGAGATCTATTACTGGGCTGCAGTAATATTATTTGCTAGAAAAATAAATTACTGAAATCAGCATCAGTTCGACCTCAAGAAAAAGCAGCACTGAGAGGACACCAGATAAAAGGTTCAGAAAGTAGCTCTTAAAAGAAAAGCTTTGAAGTATAATTAGCGATCATAGATTAGAAAACAAAGAATTTTGCTAAAGAAGCCAAGAACAGATTATTCTCACTAATCAGTGACAGAACAAGCAGAACTTAATAGGCTTGAGCTAGAATAAAGAAAGCTTACACTGAGCATTGGAAAAAACACATGCTACGAGAGACCAATAAGTAACTTTCCTAGGCACATTGTGGGAGTGTTGCTGGAGGTACATGATATGTAAAGGCTTCTCTATCCCTCCCCGATACCTACGGAGAAGGAATGATAATCAAATAGATACAGTCTAAAATTCATTTCATTCGAACCCTTTATCACGTGAACAGCAGGAACTTTGAACGTAGCATGAAACAACCACAAGCCGCTCATTTGTTCCATGCTGGAGCATCCACTGCTAGCCCGAACAAGAAGAAGCTTGCACCTGCCTTCTCACCTAAATGCCTTTGAGGTACTTTATGTAAGCCCCAACTCGCAACCGACAGAAAAAAACCTGCTTCAAACATCAGAAGAAAGAAAAAAAAAAACAGTGGGAGGGGCTATACTGCACGTTCCAGAAAAATCACATCTCAGACACCACTGAAACAGCAAAAGGAACATATTGAAATGAGCACTAGTGAAGTAATTCACTAATAGTTACAAAATACCTTTCGAACAACTTCCTCTTGGAGCCCATCCAAACAAACTAACAATTTTAAACTGTTTGAGTCTCAGCCCTGTTCTTTTTGACACAGTCTACACCTATGCACATTCGCCTTCTCACAGCAGCCACATGAAACTCTTTTGTACTAAATGCAAATAGTCTACCCTAAGCTTTGGGACAAAGCTGCAACAGGCAGTTCAGGTGAGTGATATCGCCTGTGCTCCCTACACCACACAGGGTTCTGGGATGTATCAAAATACCTACACACTCATTACTGAAAGTCCATCAGTTGCGGGAAGCAGTGCAGGGAAACCTCAATCCTGAAATACTCTGCAGGGGAGGAAGCTGGAGGAGAGAAACAGGAAAAAGATGCAGAAGTAGTTTATCTTTTGTAGAAACAGCAGAAATTTAACTTCTGTGACAAGATGTGAATCATCTAAACTGGAACCTTGCAGGCACATTTTACCAGTTTTGGCAGAAAATCTTACATGTGAATTCCACCAGGCATTAATAGCAGTCAAGCCACTTCAAGGCTGCAGTCAAGTAGAAGTAGATGTATGCAACTGCAAATTGCAAAAGTTAATGAGTAAAATGAAAAACATCACTAACCAGCGGAAACTGACAGCAGGACTGCATGCAATATCCCAGAATAGCTGCACGGAGGTTTTATTTAACAGGGCTAGGAGAAAATAAAGGTAAAATCTCTTAAATTAGAGGTTTAAAAACATTTATTGCATTTTGCAAAACTCAAAGTTGAAACTCTTTAATAAAAAGTTAATTAAAACATTACAAATTAAACATTTTTAACATTTTATTATTAATCAGGGTTGCACACTGCTACTGACAACATAATGCAGCATAGTATTTCTGAATTCAGAAGGTCTATCTGTTGCAAACGATGATGGAAAAGCAGATATATTTTAATGTTGTTAACACTGTACATCTAAAAACATGACTAAATTGCACCATCCCAGTCCCTACTTGTGTTTCCCCTGTATGGTAGATCACTACCTGCCCCAATGCCCTGTCCAGCTGCAAGCCTTAGCAGTGACCAGGAACAACGTCAAAGTACTATATTTTCCCCAAATGAGTCGACCGTAGCAGACAGTTGTTTGGGTCAGTTGACAAAAAAGTGGCATCACGGAGACAGAAGAGCCACACTAGCTGGACACTTGCATTATAAACTCAGAAAGATCAACAAAAGTCATAGGAAGAATGAGATACACAAAATATTTTATGTCCAGATCAAAGTTTCTGAAACAAACGAATTGTGAAGACTTGAAAATAAATCTGTTATTAAAGCACCAACCACGCCTCCCCCAAGGGCTCGCATCTCGATTCATCTCAGTCCAGCCTTTTCACAGAAATATGAAGTACCCCAGAATTGCATCTCTACCTGCACAACAAGACACATGTTCTGGAGTTTCATCACACCAATATCATGATGCAATACTGCCAGTTTTGTACAGTGCTACACCATAAAGCCACAAAAACCCTGAATCACATGTAGACTAAATAACTTCATTCAATCTGTTCCAAAATTTTCCAACAAAAATATATTTTTAAAAGGCACCTTATTTTGTTGGAGATTTACTTAAGAATTAATTAGAGCTGTTGAAAGAAAGCACGGTAGTAACAAAAAAGCCTGGAATACGACTGCTTTTTTACAGCATTAATATAGCCAGTTACTCAACTAGGGCTTGGATTTTAGAAGACTCACATTTGCAGTCGGAAATAACTCTGTTCAAACGTGCCAAAACTTCAGACTAAACATGAACTACACACATACAAATAAAGAGCCTGTAGGCTCTGAAGTCAGCTCCTCTGCAGCCCTCCTAGCTAAAAGGAATCATTTGTGGCAAGTGCTGCCTAAGGAGAAAAAAAAACAGGATTCACACGATTAAGTACTAGAATGCAAAATTTAGAGGCATTAATCACCACAAAGGATAGAAAGAAGCTCCTACACTCCGCAAGTCTGTAGGCTACGAGCAGGTGTAGTTTGGTTAAAGATTTACATATGGAAGACAAAAGATTTTTTAATTTAAGCCGCAACCAAGCACACAATATTACCTCTGTCTAACCTTCTGCTATTAAATCCACAAATCACTTTGCTCATAACATACAAAGTGTCTTTTTAGTGCTTGTAAAAAATTTGCATGACAATAAACCTGTCCCAAGAGCACAAGATGAGATGCAAATTTCTGCATGTAAATTTTCTTTTTTATTTCTCAAGTATCCTTCAGCTTGTCACTGTCCATTATATGATTTTAAATATATGAAAAAAATCATCAATGAAAATGACCAAAACCAGATAGATTATTACACATTTTGATTCTTTTTCCTTTTTGGTGGGCTTGAGAATACATTTTAGGAAGAATTTTGGAAAGAGTAAAGAAATCAGGATAGTTCCACATATACCTCCAGGTACAACGGGTAATAAGAAATCAAAAACAGAAAAACACAGACTAAGACTTTAACACATCAGAAAATAGACTGGGAACTTAGACACAAAGCTGGGCATAACCTTCAAAGAGAAGTTTAAAGGTTACTCAGCAAGAGATGGGAGCCAACACAGAGTCCAAAGGAGTGAGAGGTAACTCCGTAACTCTGGTTGCAGAGTTCTGGATTTTGCCCATCAGCAAAGGCCACCAGTGAGGCGAGAAAAATGGACCTCGATTGCACTCATGTGGGAGACTGTCAGAGCATAGACACGGACTGCAACAGTCATAGCAGAACGGGAATTATTCCCAAAGAATAAAAAGGTATTGCAAAAAAGTGTCATGCAAAAACACGTAGGTGAGAGTTATTTCTATCTTGTCCATCAGGGCCTTTGAAGGAGAAAACTGCTATCGTCATTTGGGTTAGCGTTGCTCAGAAGATGCTGCAAGGATCCTGAGGAGGATCCTGTGCTCCGCATCTGCGCACCTGGAGCTTCCCCTGGAATGTGCGAGATTTCGATCTACATGTCGAGACATTGTCTGGAGAGCTGCTCCTGACCTAATTACATACCTGATGCTATCATTAACATGGACAGTTTGCTCTCTTGCAGCACTATGGGACATTTGCTGGAGAAGTTTGCTATTCGGACTCTTCTGCCACCACTCCTACTCCCAAGCTGCAAGTGAAATTGCACTTAATGATACATCAAAATATTTGTTGTGGAGGGCAAAAAGTTCAGGATTTTCTCCTTTAATACTACTAGAATAGAGTTCTCTGTCTATTTAGGAAAGGGAGCAAACAGTGACAGGAAAACAGGAAGGAAACAAATCTAATTTCTTCTGGGGCTTTCTAGATTTTCCTTATACTTTTTATACTTCCTGTACTTTGAAATCTCTTGGCAGATGAACTAATTCTTAGCAGGATATATTTCTACCTTTGCAACATTAATGCTAGGAGCCTTTTCTCTGCTGGGTGAATTTTAGCTTTCATATTGCTCTTTGAAGATCTCATTTTGAAAGAGTTTGAGAGTTCTTCCACATCTCACCTTCCAGTTTGGATAGGCCCATTTCAGCCACATACGAACAGAAAAACCCTAGGAGTTCAGCAGAAGTCACCTCCAACGAGCGCAAACCCTGCGCGGTTCCGCTCAGCCACCACCTTTGATCTATCCCTCCCAGCTCTGCAGGCTCAGAAGTTTGATCCCGCTTTATCAGGAGCAAAGAGAAGCAGAAGTTAAGAAATCTAAACAACTTAATTGCTCATCTTCCAGTAACAAAAACGAGATGATTCACGCTGTCCACCTGACACAGGGAACTTTCAGCAAAGAATTGGAAGGACAACATAGCTCTAACTCCGTCCCTCTGACTCTGTCCATGCAAAGGGGTTTCAAAGGCTCTCGATTCATGCAGTTTAGCCACCAGAGCTTTCAGGGAAGAGAAAGGAGCTTTCAGCAGTTTAATCAAGACTGTGTTACTATCCCATAATAGCTCAGCTTACTCTCCATTTTTTTTTATTCAAGTGCCAAAGCAATGAACAAGTGCCAAACTTTCAGAATGTATCTACACATGCATGCCAAGAGAGAGCACTGAAGTTAAATAGGAGACCTCATCCATAACACTCCCACTATTCCTTCAGCAAGGAACGATCTGTTGGAACTTCCGAATGCCCTTCAACATTTTCACACCAATTTCTGTCCTGTCCTTTACCTGTGCAGCCAGAGAAAACACACAAAGAGCACCAAACCACAACAAGCTAGCAAAACGGCTGCATAAATACAAAATAACACTAAACAAGGTGCATCTGTATAGACATAGGCACAGGGGACTGAACACTTGAAGATGAGGAAACCATTGAATCCCGAGCACACCAAAATGAAATGAATCCTGCCACAATTAGAAGCTGATTAATACAAAATTTGATTTTCCTCCCACAACCACATGTGAGAGCAGGGATTCGTCAGGACGGCCGCTCTCAGAATTTCCTGGCACACAAATGAGGCCTTGAGGGCGATAAGGCTGGAAGTCAGCGCTGCACCGTCCGCTCCCACAGCGGCTGCACACGTCCTAGGAGCTGCAGGCAGCTTCCACCGTGCCCAATACCTCAATCCACGGTTTATAAAACGTCCCATTTATTACTGCCCTTTTAAAAATAAAAGAAAGAAGAAGAGTGAAAAGAGCAGGAGAGAGAACATCTCTGACCTGACCCCAGGTTCTGTCAAGAAGAACATTAAACAAATTGCAGGAAGGCCAGTTAAGGTCTTCCCAATTTCCACCTGACCTCGGAAAACGGAGCAGCTTTAAATTCTATCATCTTTCGTCACCTGGCATTTGTTGCCACTCTAAAACAGTATTTTTAAAAGAAGGCTGGAACAAAGCCACTGTTGTACTTGAAGGGCAACACATACACAGGAAACGTCTAGCTTCTTCTCCCATCAAGAAAATAAAAACCACTTTCAAGCCTCTTCAATACCTCCTCCTCCTCCACACTTCACTGAGAAAAAAACACGAGCCCGCCCGGCTCTCGGCCGTTCCCTCCACAGCAGCTCTCACACGTCGCTCTAAACGGTTTCGATATGATTGAGGGCCGAGCACGCGCCCGGCGCGCGCCGCCCGACGGGGCGAGCGCTAAGAAGCGGCAACCCCCGCCAGCTGCGCCCGCCAACGCCGAGCCCGCGGGGTTTCCACGCGCGGAGCGGCGACAGGAAAGCGGAAAAATAAAATTTTTTTAAAAAAAAAAAACACCCGAAACGCGCGTTTTGAAGAGCGCCGCTGCAGGGCTCCGCTCGCGGCCCCGCGCGAACGCCCCGGGCTCCGCGGGAACCGCGGCCGCCTCACGTGAGCGAACGCGGCGACTTCCTCCGCGGCCGCCTCCGAACAGCGGCGCTCATTGTTCAGCCGAGGGCGCCGGGAGCCGCTCCCGCGGGGCGCCCCGCAGGGCGCCGAGCCCGGCCCGGCCCCTCGTTACCTGCTCCCGAGGGGCCCCGGCGCGATGCGGGCGCTGGCGCGGGGGCCCCGCGGGACGGTCACCGCGGGCGACGCGGAGGCGGCCCGGGGCGGGACTGGAGGCTGAGCGCGCTGCGAGGCGGCAGCTCCCGGCATGAGGCCGCCCTGCCCGGGGCGACCGGCTCCGTGTCATCAGCAGGAGCCCCGCGGGAGGCCCCGCCGGGCGCGACCGGGCGCCCAGGCGGCTGCGGGGAAGAAGCCGGCGCCCCCTCCACCCCCCAGCCGCGGAGCGCGGGCCCCGACGGCGGAAGGGGAAGAGGCCGCCGGGCCCCGCGGAGCCGCCGGGACGCGGCGGCAACAAGACCGCAGCGCCACCCCACCCCCCCCTTCCTTCCCTCAACCTCCTTCCCTCCTTTCCCACCTCAGCGGCGCAACCGCCTCCAGCCCCGGGAAGGGGTCCGGTCCTGGCCCGGCCCGCGCTCACCTCGCGCACCGGCGGGCGCTGCTGCGGGGCGGCGGCGCCGTCGAACCCGCGCCCGGCCGCGCCCCGGCCCCCGCCCCTGCGGCCGCAGCGCGCACGCGCCGCCGCCCCCGCGCACGCGCGCTGCGCCCCGCACCACCCGCGCGGGTGGGGGGGGGGTTGAGCCCGCTGCGCATGGCGGCCGCGCAGCCCCGAGGGCGGCGGCAAAGCGGGACCGGCACCAGGACCGGCACCAGAACCGGCACCGGGACTGGTCCCGGGCCGCTGCCGCCGCCGCGGCGCCCGCCCGCTCCCCGCGCGCGTGGTCTCGCACCGGTAGCTCTGCGGGGCCTGGACGTTTTAGTGCGGTCTGAGCGCGGCGTTTCCCGCGCGCCTGCCCGTCCCCGCGGCGCGGGCGCAGCCGCAGCGCGGGAATTCCCCCTCCCTCCCCCTCAGCGCCCCGTTACCGCGGGAGGCTCCGCCCCCCGCCTGGCCCCCGGGGCGGCCGCGGTGCCGCGGGGCTCGTGCCGGGGAAGCCCCGGGCAGCAGCAGAGCCGCCCGGGCGGGTGTCCCGGGCACCCCCGGGGCCTTCTCAGTGGCTCGGCGTCGCCCTCGCCGTCTCCTCGTCCTCATCCTCGTCCTCCGACCAGCTCAGGCTGTCGTCCGAGTCGTCGTCCGGGGGTCCCTCGGGCTCCGGCGCGTCCCCGTGCGTGGGGTCCCCGCGGGAGCACGGGTCGCCCCGCGGCAGCTCGAGCCGGGCCCAGGCCCCGGCGCTGGCCTTGCCCAGCGCCACCTCCACCTTGGTGGGCACCATGCTCACGGAGCTCCTGCCTGGCTCGATCACCTGCGGAGGGGACAGGGCGCTGCGGGCCCCGCTGCCGCCCCACGGGCTGCGGGACGCGGCGCGGACGGTGGCACCGGACAAGGGGCCTCTGCACGAGCGGCTGCTTCAATGCAGGGGAACATGGAGGGACCCCAGCACCCTGCAGGGTGTTGGGAGCCGGCAGGGGAAAACACCAAGAAGGGAACTACAAAATCACCGTTTGCTCCTCAGAGACAGCAGCCTGTGCGCTGGGACAGGCCGAGTCCCCTGGGTCTGATCATTTCTGTGCGCTGACATAATTAAAGTCTGCCTGTTCCGCATGCCCGGGGACGGGCACACGGAGCCTGCAGCAACGCCGTCTCCCAGGGGCTGCATCGGGGCTGCAAACGCTCCCCAAACTCGTCTGTGGCTTCGCGGCCCCTCTGCTCGTCACCCACCGAGCGCTGCAGTCCAGGAACGGGCTCTTACCCCCCAGAGCTGCAGTTCTGCCTCGAAGACCTTATCGCCCTCGAAGACGACGTGCACCTCGAGCTGCAAGACAACCCGGGGGGATGGGGGCTCGGGGGCGGCTCCCACGGGCGCCCCGGCTGCCCCCGCGCGCGCCCCGGCTCCGCGGGGCCCTCACCACGGTGCGGTTGGCCCTGACGGTGCTCAGGGCTGGCAGCGGGTTCCTGCCGTAGAGCGTCACCACCACGAGGCCGCCGGTCTGGTGCCAGTCCTGCCGGCAGGACGCGGCCCGCCTGTCCTGCCGACCGGAGGGAGCCGTCACGGGGAGCCCCTGTGCCCAATGCCCAGTGCCCCCCACGCCGCCCCATGGGCTCTGCGTGCCCAGGGAACCTCATCCTGTTCCTGTGCCTGAATAAAACCTCTCCTGAGCTCCATGGCCGCCGCTCCGGGCTCCCCGCAGCATGGACACCGGGGACCGCGACCCCTGCCCGGCTCCCCTTCCCTCCTGCTCTCCCTATCCTTGCGGGTCTCCGAAGCCCCTTACCCCGTCCTCGGCCCAGCGGTGCCGCCCGCTGCTGCAGCCCGGCTGCTCCAGGAAGGCGCCAAAGTCGGTGGTTTTCCGGGCGCAGCAGCTCCAGTACTTGACGCTGCGGAGGAGCGGACGTGGCGGCACGGGGAGCCCCGCGCTCGGCCCCGCGGAGGGAGCGCCTCTTACCCCTCGTGGAAGACGGGCACGCCGGGGTGGAAGGTGCAAGTCTCCGCGTCGCTCTCCGGCCCCCGGTAGGTCTGCGGGCGAGGGGCGGAGGGGCTCAGCTGCGCCCAGGGCCCCCCGGCGGTGCCTTGGGGCGGATGGGGGGTTCTGACGCCCCGCGGGGCTCGCACCGCGCGCGGGGACATTCGCACGCTGCAGAAGTGCCCATGGCGGGGCGGGGGTCCTGCTCTGCAGCCCCCTGCCCTTGGCTGCCCCTCGCCCTGCGCTCCCCAGGCCTGCAGGTCCCTCGGCCTCTCCTTGGGCCCAGGGCGGGCGGGCAGCCCTGCGCTGGGTGCAGGATGGAGGGTGGGCTCTGCTGCACTTCGTTAAACGCTGTCTGGAATTAATCCTTGCACGTTTGGCCCAAAATGCAAGCGACTAATGCATTGAAAGCAGACGGGACGCAGAGACGGGACCTGGGGAGGCTCCCGGAGGGGCCGGGCAAGCCGCGGGACCCCGTTGGCTCCGCCGCGGCGCACACTCACCGCCCCGCACGCCGCGTTCCTGCAGGCGCTGCCGGCGCTCGCCCGGGCGGCGGCCCCCCCTGCGGGGACAGGGTCACGGCAGCCCCGCGCGGGCTCCCGGCCCGGCTCCCCGCCGCCCGCGCCGGCCCCCTGCTTGGCACTCAGCTCCAGCCTCTCCAGCGCCTGCTCCAGGGACCGGGACACTCTGATGGGCAGGAGTTGCCTGGGCTCGTCCGAGCTGGGGAAGAGCAGCGGCCGCGTCGGAGCGCCCTTCCCGCGGAGCTCCCGCGTCCCGGCGCCGCTCCCGGCCCCACCTCGGCCTTTCCCGCTGCCTCTGCTCCGCTGAGGCTGGTGCTCGGGTGAGGAGCTCCGCGGCTGGCGGGGCCTTCACGGGGGTCTCCTCGCGGCTCAACGGCTGCGGGGGCTTCTCCTTGCTGTGGTAGCCCTTGGTGCAGCCCTGCGGAGCACAGGCGGCCCCGGCTTCGCCCTCCCTAGCCCCGTGGTTGCTCCCGAACCCCACCGGTCTCCAGGGCCTGGTGGCTCCACAGTCCCCAACCCTCCATCGGGGCAGGGGCTGCGTCCGCACGGAGCCCCAGGAGCCAAAGCAGCCTGGGCGGCGGGGAAAAGGGCCCCGCTCGGACGCACTTCGGCAGCTGAAGGGCAGCAGGAGTCTGCGCCATGTCCAGCAGCCCCTGCAGCCTCCTCCTGCCCCGAGGGGCTGGTCGCCCCTCGCGCTGGGCACGCGCATCCAGCCGGCAAGGCTCGAGCTCACCGCGGAGCCGCCGGCCGCTCACCTTGATGGCGAGGAACTCGGAGAAGTCCGTGGTGCGTTTCTTGCAGCACGACCATCCCTGGGCGGCAGGACGAGGGGTGAGCGACGGCGGCGTGCGTGGGCGGCCCCCGGCGCCCATGGCCCCCGGCGCCCATGGCCCCGCTCACCTTCAGGGTGTCGTGGAAGATGGGGACGCCCGAGTGAAACACGCAGGAGTCTGCGCGGGAGAGAAGAGCCGCTCAGCAGGGGAAGTGCCCGGCGCAGCCCCCGGTGCCGCCGCCGGGCCCCGTACCCGGCGCGTTGCGCGCGGGGTCGAAGCGCTGCCCGCAGCCCGTGTTGTAGCAGAGCAGCTCCATGGCCCCGGCGCGGCGGCCCCGCTGCCCGGCAGCCCCCGCGCGGGCCGCGCTCCTCGGCGGGAGGTGGTTGGTAACCGGAGAGCAGCCCAAAGATGGACATGCGAGCGCCCGGCCCCGCTATCTCCGCAGGCCCCTCACTGCAGGGCCCCGCTCACGCAGCTGTCCCAGGAGCAGGAACAAGGGGACGGGTGTTAAAGACGGATGAAAAGCGGCGCTTTTACCTTCCCCTTGGGTGATTCCCAGCCATTTCTGCTGGAGATGAGCGGCTGGGAGGAGACCTGGCAGCCCCTGGCTGAGGCAGAAGGGCACCGTGGCCCCATCCCCATCCTCTCTGCAGCACCCACAGGGCAGCCTGTCGAATTGCAGGGGGTGAAGGACAGGGAAGGACGCCCGGGACATGGACAGCGCTGGGAAGCCCCAGCGGAAGCAAAAGCCACTTGGAAAACGCCTCAGAAACACCATAAATGATGGGAAAGTGTGGATGGAAAGGTGATGGGAAAAGGTGCCCCCCAGCTTTTGGAGCAGGGCCTGGGGGATCACGTGAAGCCGCCGGAGCCGGCGCCGGGAATTCGCTGTGCGGGGCTATGCGGAGCTCTAGGGTTTCAGCTCCCCTCGCAGCAGGGCTGCAGCTGTTGCCATCCCGGTGCCAACAAGAACACGGAGCTCGGGTTTCCCGCGGGCTCCAGGGCAGCCCGGAGACGCTGCTGCGGCCGGCAGGAACCGGGGGGCCGTAAGGACCCCCCGCCTTGGACGATATTCTGCTCATCTCCATCCAGCGCCTTCGCTCAGCAGGGCCCCACTCAACATCTTCCAAGGGCAGCCCCATGGAAATCAGTAGCACATCTTCTTCCAGCTGAGGCTTTCTGAATTAAAAAGGAAAAAAGAGGAAAAAAAAAAAAAAGAAATTTATCTACGCCTTCGATGTCACCAGATTACGTAGGTACCAGATGGATTCTGCGGAGTTACTCTGGTTCTGGCGAACGCAATCACTGTTGCTCAAGAGGAAGCTGCACACAAGCACTACGTGACTTGTGAAGCCTGGAAAGGCCTGGCCTTAAATCTACAAGCAAGCGGATAAGCAGCAGACAGATCATCAGTCCTCGCTCTAAAACGCACCCGTGCGCTATCGGTTCATAACAAACAGGCTGATCAAATATGACAGCAGACAGCAACGATAGTCCAAACACTTCATCACTCCGCAACAGCCAGCAACCTCCGAAGCCGGGCACTATTCTCTGCGTATTGGCTGCACCGCAGCACGGCAGAAAGCTGCTTGTGCAGAATCTGTGTCTTTTCAGTCTCCTCCTGTAAAGGGAGTGAGGATAATCACCTCTAGCACATGCACCAGTTTGGGCCCCTTCCTTCGCTTTCACTGGAGCTTTGATTTCCATTTTATACCTGTCTTCTTGTTGGATGAACTTTGAACAGCGCTAAATCCCTCCCTCCGTCCCCATCATCTTCATGCAGCCTGTTATTATCGTCAGTTTTCTCCCACGGAAGGAGAGAGTGGTCAGACTAATCCTCGCCTTGTGCTTTAAAGGACTTGAGGCAGTTGCTAGAGCGGAGGCTGTTGGTCTCTGCAGGTTCCCTAAAGCTGTCACTTCTGCTGAGACTACCCGCCAGCAGGCCAGAAACAGGCAGAAGGGGGGACCCTTCAGATACCCGAGTGCCACTTTACACTTCCTTCTCCCAACGTTTCACACTTTGGGAATAAACAACGTAGTCACCAACCCCTTCGGCATCAGGGAACGCCTCCTGCCAGGCAGGTCTGGGATACAGGAAGCAACAACCACAGACGCAGCCCCTCCGCAGGGCACCAAATCAGCACTTGTCTACTTAGCTCAATGCTCCAAAACACCTGATGTCTGATGAAAATCATCACCAAACTCCATGCGTTGCACCCCAGATACATCATAGTCCCCCTGATAAACAAGAAATACAGAATCAGCCTTGCTTGATGACTATGATGTCGCTGCTGTAAAGAAACAAGCTGAAGAATTAAAAGCTGCAGCTTTAGTCTTTGTTCTAGATGTTTTCGTGTTCATCACCCCCAATCAGAAACCATCAAATGACAGGAATAAGCCAATAAAAACCTACTCGGCGACTAACTCCTCTTTCTTGATTTAAATAAAGCACCTACAGGCCAGACTGTGCTAACACTGGGCACCAAAAAACATCCTGAGCCTCCCTGTTGTCTGCCCAGCAGCTCCACACGCTCCCAGGGTGCAGCTCATCTCCCTCCCCGCACTTCTCACCCTTCCTAACCTCCTTTCCCTACCCCAGCATCAACCCAAGCGCCTTAGTGCGAGGATACAAGCCCCGGAGAACTCCCGTGCCTGCAGACTGCAGCACATATTACACAAGACGAGGCAGTTCTTGCTCTCCCCGGGCTGCTCTGCCTCCTGCCCCAGCACAGGAGCTCGGAGAGCTCCGCGGCACGGGCTGCATGGGCAGCTGCGACAGCGCGGACACGGAGACACGACTCTGTGCTACAGGGATCAGGCACCAGCTCCAGGTGAGACCTGTGCGTCCGACAACAGAGACAAATCCAGCTCCATGAGGAGTCCTCTCAATTCACTGGGAACTGCTGGGGTCGAAGGCATCCTTCCAAAACACAAATCAAACTTTCTGTGCCAAGGAGAAGTGTTGGAAAACTCCAGGGTTAAACACACTCTTCACAGAGCTGTGCAGGAACAACCTTTGCTCCATAATCTGAAGCCTAATTTATTTCAAGCTGCGTGTACCCTTTTTTTCAGAAACAGAATAGACAGCACACCAGATAAAAAAGGCTTAAAATCCACTTTAATAATGCATTCCTGTAACATTCCTCAGACAAACTCAAACTTGTTAGTGGGACAATTACAGCTTGTGTTCAAACAGTTTACACTAAATGAAAAATCTTGTAGTACTTCTACACAAAAGACAGGCAAGGTTAAGATTATACAAACAGTTGTTTCAGTTAAATCTTCAGCATGAGATACAGTATCTTTGTCCAATAGATTGTACTTTACTACCAGTAAAAATAAACAGCGATACAACACGTTATCAAAAAATCCATCCAAACAAGAGCCTCCCAGCCACTCAGGCTGCACATGACAGTCAACTACTTTAAAGAAACAGATGGTCCAGAGAAAAAGAATAACTACAGGTTAGGAGGAAAGAAAAGAAATAAAAACATAAAAATCTCCCCAATTTACTACATGATGGATCTTTTGGAGCTATATAAATTTACAGAGTTGTGGGAACTGCAAAGTACCCAGATGCTGCCCTAGTTCTCCAGAGACTTGCCTGTGCTTAAAGCAAGGTTCACTACACTAAAAAAAATAAAAAAAAATATGCCAAGACATACTCCAATTGTATCTAGTTTAGTCTCAGGACTCCGGCTGCGAACAGGAAACCTGGAATGGTCAAGGCTTTAAGGTCCTTGCCAGATCTTACCGTTACCAAAAAACCACGGCAGCCTCCCAGAATCCATTTTCACATTGAAATTATAGGAATGCACCACATGAAATTTTCTAAAACCTTTACCAGTCAGACTGCACTCCCCTTGTCCTAGAGTGGCTTTACCAAAGCAGGCCCTACCTAACTATTTCCAATATCCACCCCCTGAGTAGAACCCTATATGGCCTGCTGAGATTCCTTTCCTCTTTGGGGTGTGTGCAGGGGGCAGCTTAATCCTGTTAGTATCTGCGACGCTTGTTAGGGCCGAAGTCCCCCCCTGGGTTTCCTCTGTTGAAGGCAGGCGGGTTTCCTCCCATGGCTCCGAGTCCTTCCATCGCGCCGCCCTGGCCAAAGCGATCCGCAGGTGGCGGGGGAGTCTTGCGAAGAGCAGAAGGGCAGCAAAGGCAGGGGGAGAAGAGAAAATCGCACACTTAAGAGCCATTTAAGTCCATTTGAATCCTATCAGTATTCCACAGTTGCAAGCGACCTTGTTATGAACCCCCACCCCAACAAAGATAACCCCAAGCCCAAAGACTGATAAGACTCAGTAAGATAAAGGTTTCAGGCAGTGCCTTTCCCCTCCTAACTTGGAAGCCCGTGCAGGGAATACGGCTTGCAAGGTCTCCCAGACTAGGGCCCTGACACAGAGTATCCCAGCAGAGCAGACCAGGAAAGGAGAACTTCCCAGTCCCACCACGCTCCAGCACTGATTCCAAAACAAGCCTTGTACAAGCCTTGTTAGTATCAATGAAATCCTGCTGTACAACACCTCAACTCCCCAGCCTTTGCATTTATTCTTCAGTTTTTCCTTCAGTTTCTCTGTGCAGGCTGTATTTCCTCACCCTCAGCCACCCTACTGTCCCTATCCATTCGTATAAGAACCAGTACACAAATAAAACTTGTTCTGGTCAGTTTGACTTTCCTGCTGCTTCTATTGCAGATGTGAAATACTGATACTGGGAGTGCATCAATCCTCTGTGTAACTGACAGGAATGACAGAGGCCACAGGCACTATGGCCTGTTCTGAGGCTCTGCAGCAAAAGCATGTGAATTCCTGTGGGTTTTGACCCTCAGGAGCTCTCTGAGCTCAGCTGCTACCGGGTCACTCCCATTCCCACATCGTTTGCTTAAGAGGTTAAATTTCACGTGCAAAATAAACACCTAAAACTGAGACAAGTATTTCAAAACTGTATTTTAACTTATCCCACTGATAGCTCAGTGACCTTTAAGATAAAAGGCTTCTAAGAAGAGTGTTTGTTTCATGCTCATGGAGAATTAAAAAACTCTTTTGTAAACTGTCTGGAGCATACAAGGGAGAAAGTCTGTGCAGCTACTGTATATTTTAGAGCAGTATGTTTCAGTTCACAATGATACTAGAATTTACAAAGAATTTCATTTCTCATGTCCTATTATTGAAGCAGAGATTGGCTGTGAGTTTTCTAAGGAAAAAGCTTAAAATCTTTTGTAAAAGATTTTCTAGTTTTCCACCAGTTACGTTTAAAAATTTCAGTTTGAATTTGGGATTTCCTTATGACTTTTAATTCTATGGTGACATATAGCCAATGAGAAAGACACCTGAGAAGCTGCTAAATTGTGCAAAGTGGTGAGGCTGGTATGGGGGGGTGCAGCTGGGGAGCTTGGCAATGGATTCCAGCCTTGACTTCTGCTGAACAAGCGTTTGCATTTTCCTTGCCTTATCAGAAAAGTCACGAGGACTCTCTCCAAAGACACTGTTTAAAATATAAAAATTGAAAGAGACCAGGAAACAAGCAAAATCTCCAGGGATTCTCTGTTGTTTATTTCTTTAAGCAAATTGGCAGATTTTGTTTTAGCCCGCTAATTTACTATTGTCATACTTATTTACCTTAGAAAAGAATCCTTCATTGGTGATGGACAAATATTCCTGAAAACTTGGGTGCTCTGGTTGCAAGAAACTAGGTCTCCAAGCACTAACTCAAGCAAGCTGCCCAGTGTGCTTTTTTAGCATCCATATGTTAATGCTAAGACCTTTCCAGTTCTTTGGCAGTAGCTATTTTTGAAGTAAAGCATTAGGCTTGGCTCATTCTCCTCAAAATTACCAACACATATCAAGGTACGATTGATTGCTAAGACCTGAGAGGAGCTGAAGATCAAATAAACACCTCTGACTTGCAGCACAGCTCCTAACAGCAGAAATAACACATGCTATGTCTAAGAGTGTGTGCACCAAGCGCAGATACGTTACCATTCCCATTGCTCCATCAGGTATCATAGCTCCAGGACCCGCTGCAGGAGGTGCGGCAGGAGGAACGTTGGTACCACCCATGGCTCCTCTATTGTTCATGCCAATGGCGCCTGCAAAAGAAATCTGGAGAATATTCCTGGCAGACACAGGGATGAAGAGAGTGCCCATTCATTGCTCCAGAGCCACAAAATGACACACAAAGGCCTCCCTGCACTGTCCCCACCCAGGAACAGAACCCTGATCTATTAGCTAGTTTTGCACTATGAGGGCAAGACAAACTGCTCTTGCATTCCAGGTTTATCTGAAAGCAGAGTGGATTCCACTGTTCCCCGTCTTCACTAACCAACAAACACCTACTTTTTCACTAGTTCTTGTCCACATGACCTAAAATTCTAGGTCACATAGTCAAAATATGGAAAAAAAGTAATTGAGATTGCTTCCTGGGCTCAAGGTCTATCATTACATGCTGTACCAGTTTGTGTATCAGTACAAACTTCTATAGGAACCTTAATCACAAGGGGTCTGACAGCACCTTCAACTAAGTTTTCTGCTACTGAACAGCCTTCCCCAGACATGCAGTATTGCCTCCAGCCCGACTGCTGGTATGTTTGCCATAGGAATGTTTCCTGTCACGGAACTGGGAGAAATTACTTGGAGTTTCTAAATAAGTCAATAAAAGAGACTATATGTGTGTATATATATAAAATGTAGAGAAGAAAAAGGAAAGATGGCCACAGAAAACTTACCTCCCATACCCATTTGCCCCATTCGCATGTCTGGTGGCTCCCTCTGAAAAAAATGAGATAATTCTTTTCATATGATAATTTCAAGGCATTCTGCATTGCAGTTCTAACAATTCAATCAGTTTGGGGGAGTTATTACTAAACTTGGTAGGAGAAATTTCTAGGTACATTTCAAAAGACTTGGGCTACCTTCACACTGTCAACTACTGAATAAACAGGTCTTTTAAAGTCTTGCTCTTCGAGGCTGCTTTTCACAAGCACGGCACAACATCCATGAGCAAAGCAAAGCTGCGTGTGTAGAATTTACCACAGCAGCAGCATAAAGGAGATATTTAATAATGTCTGGATGGAAAGATCTGCTGAGCAGCAGTAATGCATTAGGAAGAATTAGTTTTGTTACTTCCTCAGCATAGCTAAGAAGCTTTTCATTTCGAAAAGAATGCAAGCTTATATAATGAACACACAGGGCTAGGTCGCTTATATTAAAATTCCAGTTAGTGAGTGCAATTCTTCTTTATCATTTGAGCACAGGGCACACACCACAGGCAAACCCAGGAGTACTGCTTCACTTTGGTGCCTCTCTCTCTCAGCTGGAATTTATTTTACCACTATTTACCATTATGAAGGTATTATTATTTGGGGAACTCAGGATCTCTGCTAGGCAAAGTAATATTCACAGGTTTAGGTCAGTTGCACAGTTTTGCCCTTTGGCCCTACACACGTTCAGCTATTTTGTTTAGGGGTCAGTTTTACATGAATGGACACAAACCTTGACACCCCACTGCACTGATGCTATCATACCATCTCCATAGCATGACAGCTGCGGTCACACTAGAAAGCTGTTGGGATTGGAATTGACTTTTAAGACAGACCAGTATAGAACTAGAGCTCCTGTTATTAAAAAGCAGACTGCCATGCAATGCAGTTTACATTCCAAGAAAACGTTGACCGATGCTGACTTTTAAGTACAACCAAAATATCATGCCTGCAGCACTGCCTCAAGTTGTGGTAATTTCATCTAAGCAGAAGGAAGAAAGATGGCAGGCTGGGGATATAGCTGAGCATATGCCCATACAGGACCCTGCAGCAGCAGTTCAGAAAAGTACATTTTAATTGCTGCTCTTAGAATAAAATTAGTTTCTATACATTCCTCTGAACAAGATGACTACTGGGAGTTGCATATGAACAGCACTGGGAAACAAGCAATCGAATAATCCAACAACAGGGGTATTTATATTTCCCAGACAAAACCATGTTTAGATTTAGGACAGAATGCACTGAGGATGCAGAGCATCCCAGCCAAGATAAGCATCCATAAGGTGATATAGGAGGGTAAAATACTAATGCAAATGTCAAGATGTAGTGGAAAATCAAGAACACTCGTACCGCATCCGGAAAGTTCCCCTTAAAGCCTTCCTGCTGGCGTCTCATCATCTCTTCTTGCTGCCTTCTCATTTCCTCCTCACGACGCCTGCGTTCCTCCTCTTGCCTGCAAAAACGAAGAGCCCCAAAGTTACCCAGCACAACACAGATCAATCACCTTCATCACAGGATTGCTCTCTATTTTAAGGAGTTCATCACAACACCAAACCAGAGCACACCCATGTGCACAGCTACTCCCAAATACATCCTGACTCCATGTAAAATAATAGACAAGAGCCACAGATATCTGTCAAATTCCTTCTATATATTCAAGCAGTTTGGAGTTTCTCACAATGACCTTAAGACAAGGAAAGGCAAGAATGGCAAGAGAGCTCTTCAATCAGAGGACACGTCTGGAATGGGGTTTCCCAACCTGCAGCACTGAAATTACTGAACTGCTGTTCACATTTTAATCGTTTTATGTCCCTCAGCAAAGATGCTAAACTGAAGCACCGAACTACAAAAGAACAAATACTAGTCCGCATCCTTCAGCAACTGTGGAAGAAACCACCTCTTGCATCCTAAGCCAACTGCACACTCTCCCTACCACACACACAAGAAACAAAAAGCCAGAAGTAACAACAATTCTTTAGGTAGCAATTAAATTGTCATCTCAAACAATTACGTGCACTAAAGAAGTGCTTTAATTCCAGAATCTCACAGGTTCAGAGATTTTCAGAATGTGCCCCCTTACCTGAGTTCCAATTGTTTACGTTTTTGTACTTCCTGGTTATGCAACTCCTCCATTCTCCTCAGTTCTTCCTGGCGTCTCATTAAATCTGCAAAGATGAAAGCAAGAAAGCAAAAAACAATCAATCTTCTGTCTCCTCCAACACCTCTCCAATTTCTGAACCAGAACTGTACGCCAGAAGAGAATAAGGCAAGGGAGTTGCCATAGCTGCCATCAGGTAACATGTCTACATTTACTGGTTAGAAATCAAGCAGCTGTGTCAGTCCACCCTCAGCAAGGTCTAGGCTGTCTACCAAGCTACACAACCCTCAACTTAGCAGGGCCTTGTGCCTGTATCACACTGATCTTTGACCAGTACCTTGCCGCATGAGCATAACTTGGTGCTCATGACGAGCTGCTTCCATCTCCATCTCCAGCTTCTCTCGAGCTTCCTTGATGTTCCGGTCTACCTGTTCTTGCTGCTGCTTCTCCATTTCTATTAGAGCCTTCCAACGCATGGCATATTCATACTCAAAGCTGCCAGGCTGGGCGAATCGAGGAGGTTGTTCACGCTCCCTGTCAGACAAAGGACAGCTAGTGAATGCTTCAAAGGAGCAAGGATGGATTAGGATAAGTACAGTAAATAAACAGTAGATCCTTTCAACAGATAGAAATGTATTTCTCTCTGTAACAGGCAGCAAGTCACTTTGTCCTCTAGTTTCTCATGGAAGCCATGCCTAAGATGACCCCAGGAGAAAACAAAAACAAACTTATTGAAAGGGGAAATGTAGGAGAATCCTAGTCATACTATCTTCTTACCACAGACCTCTCTATTGCAGGATTAATTATGCATGAAAACTGTGTCCTGTCTTCCTCCATACTAAGCAACAGCAACACTTTCACAAGACACTAAAAGCCACTGGATGAAAGACATTTAGGAATACTCTGCAAGCAATACCCTTTGCTCCCACAGCACATCCTATTTCTCCTACAGACCCGCTCCAGGAACAGGTGTGCCAAACACATGCTTATTTCACTCATTTCTGCAGTCTCTGTTGTACCTGGAACAACCTGCTGCTCCCAAGGCAGCTTACCTGCTCCTACAGCACCCATTTTCCTTACTTGAAAAATTTATGGGATCACTTGGCTTATTAATTCCCACTACTGTGATCACATGATACCTACTTAAACTGAGAAGCCTTCCAAGACCATGGCTTTATACCTCAATAGCTCTACAATCTCTTAATGCTACTCACATAATTCCTTCTACTTTCACTGTGGGTTCAAGCCCATTTGCTTTACAGACTCTGCACAGGATTTAGAGCAAGTAATTGTCTCAACCTTTCACGTGTCTTCTCCTTGCAGTTCTCAGATTTTAATATCAATTTTTATTCTAGGAATGGAAGCAAACAAACACTATAAATATGTGAATGCTGCTAAGCTTACCAGCAAGCTAAGCAGAAAGAAATATCCACAAGCACTGCTTTCTCCAAGCCAACTATAGGTTGAGGCCAGAGTGCACTACTCCCTTTCTGGAGTCAAGACACAACTATAGAAAAAGGAGGAGCTTTCGGTAACACTGATGAGGCACGTTCCTAAAGACTAGGCCACCAGTCAGTGCCCTAGGCCACAGCTATCTCATCTCCTTTATCTCATCTCCTTTCTCTCAGTAAGCACATACTTGTGATACTGCTGGTTTTTGATGACCAGTTTCTCTGGTAGTCCCTCTTCATCATCATATTGATCCATGGGCTCCACAGTGACAGGCCGAGGAAACCTAGAAAGAAGAGTTGAGGTTCTTTCAGGACAATTCAGGAATAAGTCTGCTGTACAGGAATGCATGCAGTTTTGCCTGGATCTATAAAGCATTGCTTTAGCACTGCTCAAAAAGGTTCAAAGTAACCAGGAGTCAGAGGCAAACAGAAATCACTTAGAACCTCCCCAGAACAGGAGCTAAAGTCCCAAACCAAACTACACTGAAAGAATACTTCCAGTTACTGGTTCAAAATAACAGCTTAACTGCAAATTGACATTCCTTAGTAGGATCTACTGGGCACAAGGTCTGTTGGACCCCAGGACCTGTCTTTCCCCCATTCCTCCCTTGCTATATGGCCAATCACCATGTGCTGCACAAGCCCTTCCCTGTCTTTTTACAAATGCTCAAGGCAAGTTCTAACTGCAGTGTTCCTTGCTGGAGGATCATGGCTACAATTCACTCCTATGTGCTGGGTGAAATAGGCCATCACTGCCCAACAGCAGTAATGTAGGCTCTGCAGGGGCATGCTGGGCTTTTCCAGAGTGTGAGCGCTGCCTGGACTCCAGCAAGAAGGCAGGATATGGGAAGCTAAATCCTCCCTCAGCTGAAACTCTACAATGTATTTTTTTTCCCTATGACATGTTCCATTGAAAATGGTCTTATTTTCCAAGGGGCATCAATTTCAATGAGCTTAATGTTGAGTCATTAACTAGGCCAAATCAGAACAACTTTAACTGGAAGCAAACCTTAAACAGAACTGACCAACATCCTGGTTTACCTCCCATATATAGTTAGAAACTAAGGCACTGACAGCTAGAACACAAGTGAAGGTCCTCTCTGAGCCTCTCAAAGTCACATGTCAGCAACGCTTAGTGTTGCATGATGACTTTTAAAGATTTGTTTTCCTGTTTCTTTCAAGATCTGTGCTTCTGCATCAGCAAGAAGTGCTGAGACTAAATAATCCAAATAATCTAAGAACACCCTGAAGTTCCCCCGAAGCAACGTTACTGCAGAGCACTAAGCACAACGATGGCTACTCCCAAAGAGTCTCAGGAAAGAACAAGAAACAATAAAAAGTTGATCTGCTTTTGGAAACCAAACGTGTTTGTGTACTGCTGTGATAGGCAGCCCCAGGGGAAAAGGTAGGAAGTAAGAAGGCACAAAGATGCCATGTTACTTCAAAAATTAACAATATAGCCTCAATTTCACTTTCCATTATCAAAATGCATGAGCACATATACAAAATATACAATATTTTTTTTTTATTTCCCAAAGACTAAAAAAGCGTCCCCCTCAAACTGTCAAAGCAACAAGCCATGCTCTGTGAAACATGTCCTAGAATTAGCCATTACTTGAGCACATTCACATACTTTCCCAATAGTCTCTTTTGCTCCTGTGATATCCAAGAACAGCAATGACAGTTTATTGCAGTTAAAACCCAAACCAACCCATTGGAATAGCTTCTTGGACAGATCCTGTGCCACTGAGAGCAATGGATCATCATTCCACCTCAGTAGGGCCTTCTGTTGAGTGGACCCCATTCCAAGACTCAGCTCTGAAGTGACCGCAGAGCGCACAATTAACAGTTAGCTTCCTTCCACACAATGAGGATGGTCTCTGAAATAATTACTGCTTCTTGAAAGCTGCTTTAATTACTGTAAGCAGGTTTTATCAACAAGGAGCTTATTGGACAGTTTTATGTGCTCACCCCACTAGCGGCCTCCCAGAATAGTGGATTCAGTCTTGAGTTTCAGGACAGATTTTTGTCCAAAGGACCAGCAAAATTCTCCTTGGGCAAAACCACCTACCGCATCCTGTCCCATATGTCACAGGCCCTACTCTGGCATTAAGAAATGTTGCTTACAAGCCAGTGCCACCCATCAAACTGCACACATGCCAGAAAAGCACTTTTCCCCCTCCACACTTACGTAGTTAGCAGGAAAGACCCATCACTACATCTATCCAGGGCTTTCCTAGCAGCCGGCTTCCCTGAGAACTCCACAATGCCTTTCCCAGAGGATCGTCCTCTGTCATCCACAATAACCACAGCCCTTTCCACCTGGCCAAACACAGAGAAGGCTTCCTCCAGGAGCTCATTGGACACAAACTGAGGCAGGTTCCTGACCGTCAGCGACGCGCTGTGGCAAGCAAAGCGCACTCTTAGCTGCTTCCCACGGAGAGGCATGTTGTCTAGTTCCACCTTTGCAATCTCTGCCAGAGTGCGAGTTTCCTGAAGATAATAAAAGTTATCATTAAAACTCTCAATGTGGGATGAAATTAGCCAGTCACAGACACAACAGTCAAAAGCCTGTTTCCCTGAGCAAGTACTTCAGAGACGAACAAATAATCCTCCCACAGCAGGGTAAAAAACGCCCTGACAAAACGTAGCGATTCTGTTATCAATGACTCTAGCTGAATAGGCATGTACAGAGTTTGGGGGGAAAAAAAACGTACCAGACATAAGCTCAATCCAACAGTCAGTCCTAACTACAAATGCAATTAAGCGATCACCATCTATAAACATTAGGGCCACAAAATGAGTCTTTTTTTTTTTTTTTCCCTCTCCTTCAAGATTCAACTATTGGTTGGTAACTGTAAAAAGATATGATCATTAGATAAAAGCTTCTGAAAGATGTTCTCACACCTCTTCCCAGCTTCCTACCTTTCCACACATTTAAGTTTCTGCCAAGCAGCTATGTCACAGGGGGGTACCTCACGGTTCAGCCATTCACTTGAGGCTCTTAGAAAAGCAGCACATGAACCAGTGAAGTTGAGGACCTCACTCTTTGTTGGCTTCTACCTACTCATGCTTCAGTGCGACCATCATACTTCAATGTAGCATTTAATGACAATCTATGCTCACGGAAATCCCACCCTCACGCCCTTCCTGAAAGCAGAAGTCTGTCTTCTCTGCAACAGTATCATGTCCACGTCTTCCTTCTGTTTTCTACCAGCTGATCTCAAAATGACTTTTACCACAAACCTCAAATTCTGCCATAAGCAACCCAAATGCACATTCACGTTCCTCCTTCTAAAAGTCTCTAGACAAACAGTTTGCAAAGCAGATCCCATATATTCCCAAAAATTAACAGCAGACAAGATACCTGAGTATCTACTGCTTCCAAACAGCAGTAGTCCTCCAGTGCGAGGATCACTGCCACAAAAATATCCCAAGAGTAGCAACTGTCACTCACCAGCCTGATAAAGCCAAAGCCTTTGTCCTTGTGGATGAAGACTTCACCCGCCTTCCCATATTTCTCAAATAACTTTCTCATCTCTTCCTCTGTAATATCTGGGGGCAGATTCCCCACAAAGAGGCGGCTTCTTTGGGTGAAGGTCTTTTCACCAGGTTTCCGAAAATTCTTCAGGTCAATAGTCAGGCCTTCATCTGAGGGGAATAAGGTACACAGCTGCTCTACAGTTGGGGGGATAAATTCCATTAGGTTACATCACAGTGAATGCAGAGACATAGGTTAATATAGGCAATGCCACTCATTCACTCAAACCCCTCCAGCCATCTCTAGAGCCAACTAAAGTACATTCTTTCAAATTGGGTCAATATTTTTCTTAGACAGAACATATGCTCAAACTCCAAAGCTCATTAACACCATGGCTTGGAATAATGAGGGGGATTTCACTCAACTTTTGGAGCGCTGGTCAAGATGACTGGCCCACAATAAAGGCAGTAGTGGTTGCAATACAGGATTCTACTAAAACAACCTGAGTAATTATAGGAAAGCAGGAGTTTTGCCAGCAACCAGATTTTTTACTGCAATGGGATGAGCCTAGAAAACAGAGGTCTAAAAAATGCTTACTAAAGATATGATGTTTTGCCTAGACAGGTAACTAGCAAGCATCCTACTGAATGGAATTTGGGTTCAAGACTGGGGTCCCAAGCTGAAGAGAAGGCTGGAACGGTGAATACACAGAACTCAATAAAAACACTATATAGGTAAAACCCCAGAAAAACACCACAGTTTGTTACAAAATGTGTATTTAATAAGCGATGCCACATCTAGTACTCATAAGTAGGGCTCACTGTAGGGCCATTCTCAAATCTCTAGACTCTCTCTCTATATTCTATAGGCTCCTCAATCTTCCCCTCAGAAAGTTTTTTACCCGTTACCTTTACCTCAAGGGCATGACCCTGGAAGCCCTTCTAAACCACCAGACACAATCCTGACTTTACCATCAGTTTATTAGCACATCCCCATTCCCAAAAGACATGCAGAACCTACCCACACAGGACAGCCACCCGCACAAAGCAAATCCATTCATTTTCTGTTTCTTTGTTCCTTTTGAACCCATTTTTTTTTTCTATTCCTCATTTGATCCCAGCAGCTTGCATATCAATTGCTATTTAAATTAAACTTTTCAAATGATGCCTCAAGGTCACAAGTATCAAATAAACTACAAACGTGAGTGGTCTGATTCAGGCTACCAAGGACGATACTGATAAGGAAAAGCAGCTCACAGGGAGACAAGACCAAATACATCTACTGCCCACTGAGCACAGGAGAACAAAGTTTTCTTGCAAAGTTTTGAGGCCACTATCAGAAGCATTTGGGTAGTAACTACCAAATCATCAGACTAAGAGAAACTGAAAGAAGAGTTACACTGATGTCACTGGTTTGCCTTAATAACATCCATTCAAAGGAATGTCAGACGTAGTCACTAAAAGCAGATCCCAGGGAGAATGCAATATAGTTCTTGGCGTGCATTATTCCCAACTTGCCTGGGAATGGAGTAGTCATGATGAAGAGCCTACGCTGCAGTTTGTCTAATAAAAATACCCCAGGATTTTAATAAAAAATATCCTGGAATTTTGTGCTAGCCCAGTATGTGCATGCACGGGGAGAACAGGAAGTTCTAGTCAAACCTGTAACTAGGAAAAATAAAAAACTAAACATAAGGAAAGCATGCAAATGAAAAACAACAAAAAATACATTTGGCTCAGGGGAAACATTTGAAAACGCAGTCAAGATACACATATCACTGTTTTCTTTTAAAGTCATGTGCTTATATTTTTCAAAACAACAAAAAAAGCTTAATTCATAATGCGTCAGGATACCTCCTTTCCCCCTGCACATGAAAACGTTAATGGCCATCCCCTGGCATGGTAATTCTGAACTATCAGGTTAGATCAGTTAAGGCTTCAGCGCTCATTAGCGCATCCTGCCTCAGCTCAGTCGCTGCTGCTGAATCCCAAGTACGAGAGAACTCCAGCCCACACACACTGAACAAGAACAAATGCAGAAAAGCGCCACAAATTAGTGTAAAGGCTGGCGCTGGTATCAGCCTGTGCTTCAGATACTGAAATATGAACAAGTAAAGCTAAAAATCTCATGTTCCTGCTGTGCACAACTACAAAACCTTCCGACAGCCGTTTTACTAAAGCTACATCCTTACAGACAACAGTTCTGTTCCACTAGTCCTTAAAGAAGTCTGTAAAGAGAAGAAAAAGAGAAGAAAAAGAGAAGAAAAAGAGAAGAAAAAGAGAAGAAAAAGAG
>PTEX01000111.1:0-32749 GCA_003342815.1 Eudromia elegans | reverse complement strand
GGGGGCGTTGGGAGATGGGGGGGCTCGGGGAGGGCGGGGACCCCCTTGTGGGGGGGTCTGGGTGTGAAGCCACCCCCGTTGTGGGGGGGTTGGGAGCCGCGGGGACCCTCCTCTCGGTGCCGCCTGTGGGGGACGGGCCCTGGGGCCCCCCTTCGTGGATGGGGGGGCAGGTCAGCGTGACCATCAGTGAGGGCTGGGGGGGCGGCCTGGGTGCAGCCCCCTCCCCAGTGCTGGTTTGGGGGGACAGACCCCCTGGGGGTGCAGAACATGGTGCAGGTTGGGGGGGGGCGGACCCTGGTGTGGATGGGGGGCAGGTCCTGGGTGCCCCCCCACCCAGCAGTGACACCCCCTCCCAATGGCATCCCTGCCACCAGGGAGGGGACGGGGACACCCACCACCTGGTCCACAAACGTTCCCTGGCGGCTGGCGGGCCTGGCTGGACCGTTGCCCTCGTGCCCATTGGCAGCTCATGGGGATGAAGCTCCCTGTGGCTCCCCCGGCTGTCCCCGAGCCCAGCCGGGACCTGCGGGACACATGGGGGGGCCGGGTTGTCCCCCGGGGCTGGCCTGAGTGTGTGACAGCAGGAAAAGGGCCCTGCGGCAGGGCTGGACCTGTTCTGCATGGAGTGGCAGTGGGGGACAACCCCTCCTTCCCTTCCCTCCCTGCCTTCTCCCCCACAACCCTGCCTGACGCATTCCCATTCCAGCCTCCTTCTCCCAAAGGAAGGGCCGTGTCCCGCAGGGCCACCCCTGCGCTGGCCAGTGCGCCCCTGCTCTGCCCGTGGCACAGGCTCCGTGTCCCCCTCGCCTGGGAGATGCGGCTCAGCGGCCCCCGCGGTGACGCCGGGTCCGTGACAGCCCGTCCCGGCGGATCGCGCGGCAGCCCTGGCAGCCGGAGCGAGGGACCGGGGCTACGTCCGTGACCACAGCTGGGGAGCCAAGTCCCCCCACTTGCTTCCTTGCAGCAGAATGACAGGGTGGCTGAGGTTGGAAGGGAGCTCTGGACATCATCGAGATGATCTGGTGGTCACTGATGGTGGGACGCGTCACCCCGTGGACACGGCTTTGCCAGCAGCCGGTGGTGAAAGCTGTGTGTTGGGAGCACCGAGTACGCTCCCGCTGCAGAAAATGAGTTCCTCGCGTAGCGAAGGTCGCGTACGAAGGATTTCGCTGGTATCGTTCTCATGGCACCGTGTTTAGAGCCTCCACTTCTCCCTCTGCCGGCAGCACGGGTTAGGAGAGGGCACTGCCTGGGGCCGTGCTGCTCACGGGCACTCGGGGTGTCCTCTGGCCACGTCCACGAGCTGCCCCGCTAGCTCCGACGGCTGCACCCGCGCGAACAAGGAGCGACTGGGGCTCCCGGGGCTGGGGAGAAGGCGGCTCCGCTCCGCTCCGCTCAGCGCTGCTTGTGTCCAACGCTGCATCCGCCCGCGAGGCGAAGCACCCCGGGGCCCCCGTGGGAAAGCACCTGGTTTGCCCTCCAAACCCCTCTTCCTGGGGTTCCTCTTTCCTGTGTGTCAGGCTTTACCCAGAGAATCGCATGATGATTTGGGTTGGAAGGGACCACTGGAGATGTCTGGTTTCCTGCTCGCAGCAGAGCTTACTTTAGATCAGGGTCTTGCCCAGTTGAGTTTTGGCCTCATCCAAGTCTATGTCTGATTTTGTTGTCTAACCAGGGTCTTAACGTCCATGGGGCCGTTTCAGGAGATGCTGCAGAGGATGCTGTGCACCTCCGTGCGTGTTTGTGAGGCTCCAGGCAGCCCGTGCAGAGCTTCTTGCCCTCTTTACTTTATGTACCGCTCTGTTTTGGCAGATGTTGTCGTGTGGCAAGCGTTTAGTCATGGAAAAAAAAGCTGCTTATTCATTCTGTAGTCACAGAGCTGTACAAGCAGCGAGAGAGCTTGATCTTTGCCATCCTCGTTGAGTGGAGCTGGTTCTTGAAGCTGAATTGCTCTCTAGACACCAGACGTTACTGCTAAGACCTTTGCCTTAACATGTGTAAATAAGACGAGTTGTGTTCAGATGTACCTGGGACTTGCTGCTGCTCACTTCTCCGTTGCAGAGCCTTGCTGCTTGGGAAACACTGGTCTTGGGAAAAGATGTGAGAGTGTCCTGGCAATTCCAAACCTCTGCCACGGCAGCGTGCCTGATGGATGAGCTTGATCCTGTTGGTCGTCTTGGAATTCACTGCTCGTGTGGAAGTGTTGGGTTATCAGCAGATAATGCTGAGACCCCAGGAATGTATCAAAGTACTTCTAAAACATTGCAGGGAGCCTCCCGGCCACCTCAACAACTCTGCAGGGAGAGTCATGATTTTCTTGTGCTTCCTCCTTGATTATCTCAAAGCTAAGATGGAGTTTCTGAGCTGCAAGCTCAAAATGCAGTTTGGTCAATTCTGCCTTAGAGGAATTAACAGGAAAACCATGGATTTGGATTGTTATTATGCAGTGCCATCTGCTCTGTGTTGGAGAATTTCAGCTTTCTTAAATTTGGGTGACTGCAGTGCTACGCTCGAGGCACGTACCCTAAGCTGGTGCTCCTGATGTAGCAAAAATTCTCTTTAGTCTTGGTACCTCCGGCTTTGGGGTTGTTACAAGACTGTTCCTGGTGTTTCCAGGCCACTTACTGGTGATGCTCTGGGAAGGCCCTTCATTTCCCTACCCGCCAGGTCCCGGAATGCAGACCATTTTGGCTGCTTGTGAAGACTGGCCCAAAGGGGACACCATGATAGCTACAGCAGTTTTCGCTCCATGAATTGCTGAATAATGTACAATATTTTATGTGGAGATCAGAACAGAGGACTGTGATCACCTAGCTTGATCTGCAGAGCGCGGGTGGAGGAACTGAAGCGGTGACATTCGTAGCGGTGTAGCTGACTTGAAGATCAACTCGCTCGGTGCCATCATAAAATCCCTTAGTTACAGAGGTCTGCATATCCCCGGATCTGTTGTTTTAAGTAGTCAATTACCTACGGCTCAAATCTGGAATTAGACACTTCTGGTTTGCTCCAACTTTGACTTCCAGCCTTTAGAGTCCTCCTGTATGTTTGTCTGATGAATCGTTTGCTGTCTGATTTTCTTTCCTTTTAAGATTTTGAGATAGGTCGTGTCACATCTCCTCTCTTCTAAACAGATCTATCACTGGGAGGTGTCCTCTAAACCATGACCGATTCCTAGAGCAGTGGGATTCTTGCATTCCCTTGCCAGATTTGTGGGTTTTTTTATTTGAAACATCCCAACTCTTACAGTGCCCCCCTTCAAGTGAAGGCAGCAGCCGCGGTCGAGGCGGTAATGACCTAGCGCGGTGCTCTGTGCAAGCAGCAGGGAACGACGCCGATGGATCTGGCTCTGTGCTCCCGAGTGCAGCGTCTGGGCTGACGAGCAGGAGCTCGGGGAGCTGCCTCTCCGAACCAGGAGTGAATAACGACGCTCCTTCCGCTCCCTTGGACGAGCCTCAAACCGACTCCCTCGCCGGCCGCTTTGTTTACTGGTGATTCTTCACAAATTAATGTGCTTTTAAACGCAGCCAATCTGTAATAAATGTTTGCAGGGCTTCAGTCTGGAAAGCTCTAAGCTGCCACCTGCTTTAGTAAGCTTGGATCCATCATAGCAATGAAGTTAGCCCTCGCTGTATTTGTCATTCAAGGTATAATATTGTTAATGAAGATCTGTGGCATAGAACCGTGCTGGTAGGGCATTATGCGACTTCCTTAATGTTTTATTGATAGATCCATGGATCTACCATGGTTATTTTAGTCAGGAAATGCTAAGTTAGGTGTTACTGTTTACTTGAAATTTTGGCACAAAAGTAAGAACTTTCTTTAGAGCTTTCTGTTCAATTCCTATAGAGCTCTTAGATAAAAATTATCTGGTCTGTTGATCTGAATGGTTTAACTGCAAGACATATTATCTAATGTCTTCCTGTTTCAAATGCTTTGTAAAAGAGAAAATGAGTAAATCCTCTAACCTTTCAAAGTGTGAATCAATGTCCAGTGACAAAAAAAGTCTTAAGTTAGGTAACCAAACAGTTGCTCTTCCTTTGGTTGAGGAAGGCAGTCACCGCGTGTCTATGCTCTTCCATGGGTGGTAGAGACGTCCTAAGTATCCACTTCATTGTGAGGGAGTAGCAACAGGATTTTAGGTTTTGCTTTATTTTTACTGACTGGTTTAATTAAGTATTTGCTGGCAGCTTTTAATTTTTGTAGGTAGACCGGGTTCCCCAGGTGATGGTTGACTGAGTGAGGACACTTGTAACTGCGTAGATGTTCTATGTCCTACAAACAGCGTCAGCGATGTCCTTACAAACCATATAGAGTCTCAGCTAGTCACATGAGGTACTCAGGAGTGCTGTGAGATGACTCACTTTGAACTACCTGCTCTGACAGAGGATGTCCCCCCTGCCCAACCTCTCCTTGTCACAAAGGGTAAGCCAGGTCTGGTAGTCTACTCACGTTGGGTTAGTGGCCAACGTTGTCTTCATGCTGTGGATGTTCATGAAGGGCCCTCAGCAGAGCTGGCAGCTGCTTGGGAGCTCAGAGGCTATCTGAGAAGCCTGAAGGTTGTGCCAAGGGCTTCAGTCCTTAAACTCGGTCTTCCAGGAACAGCAGTTACCGAGTATTCTGGAGAGGATGGTGCCCAGTCCAAAGCAGTGAGTTTCCAAATGTCTGATTGAGCAGTCCCGTCTTCTGAGAACGTGCAGGACTTGACCACTCTGTCTCCTCACTGCTTGCCTGAGCTGTGTTCCCGCGCCCTTTCCGTGCTGCCAGATATGTGGGGAGAAAAGAGGAAGATTTCAGACTGAGCTGTGACCAGAGCCCACTGAATGATCTGTGTATTAGGTAGTCCTGGAATTAAAAAAAGAGAGAAGAGGTGATGAAACATGGTGGGTCATGTCAGTGTTTGCCAGAACCAATAAGCTATTACCCCTCTGTTAGAGGTAGTGAGAAGAGAGCAGGAGAGAAAGTGCATGTTTGGTTGGCAAGAGAACTCACTGCAAAGTTCAGCAGGAAGCCCAGATGCTTCTGAAAGTCTTGAGTAAACGAAAAAAGTGTGGTTTTCCTCCCACAGGGCTGCCTTCTTCACTCTGGCAACTGAAAGCTGCTGCAAAGACTTCCCTGTCAAGGGAGCAGAGTTGCAGAGATGTGGAGTGACATTCCTTGCTTTCTCACCCAAACTGGATGGTGGTGCCTCCTGTTTAAGTCCAACCTCAGCACTACTCCATCTGTTTTTCCAGAATGATATAAAATATGTCAAAAGTTAGCATTCAGCCATTTCTGTGGATCATTGTCATGGAGCTCTGATGCAGCAGGTTTAAAGTGAACAAGAGGAAATGCTTCTTAAAATGAAATGTTACGTTGCAGAGGTTCTTGCCATTGGAATCTGTGGAGGCCCAAGGTAGAAAGTCCTTCTCCCTTGGTTGCTGTTTGGTTGGATGAGGTGCTGAAGAATCATCTGGTGTCAGTGGTGTTTCCCATATTCACTCTCCAGGCACTCTGCAGCCTAAATGGGCTATTTGAACAGATGGACCTTTCTTTTGACCAGCTGCTGCAGTTCTTAGCTTTGCACAACCCAAAAAGATGTTTTAAAGTGTTCCCTAGGACACGTGAACTGTTCTGCCAGGGGGATTTTAGCAAAGCAGATGAAAGCAAACGATTTTGAACACGTGGTTTCACAGGAACACTCTGTGCTTCCAACCAGAACTTGCAAGTGAGCGGTCTTGCTGTGGGTGCTTAGATCTTTCTTGTCCACATACCAGCCTCAACCATGTAACAATATTTTGGAGTTGATTCAATCAGCAGAATACTTGTTCTCTTTAAGAATGGTGCCTTTGTCAATATTGTTGCTATTAGGTTTGTGAGAATCTTGCCTTGCATCATGATGCTCTTGTGGCCAAAGCTTGGAAGCAGTGCCAAGATACGTGTTGTGGAGCCTGGGTGCTTTGCTCTGGCTGTAGAGCACCCATGAGCAGAAGGGCAAGTCCTCCTTCCAGTGCTTTCAGGGAGTGTTGCTCGCATGTCCTGTAGTGGGGAATGCCAGCGTGTTCCTGAGGTCTCTTTCTGCCGAATGAGGACTAGACCAGCTGAAAGTGGCCGGGGCTGCAGGGGTGTGATCAACCTCTGTGGATTTGACCTCTGCAGACCTGTGCAGGAAGGAGAGTTTGGGGAGTAGCTCAGTCCCCTATTAAGTACACATATAAATATATGTTCCCTATTCACCCGAGTCACTTGACCTGTCTGCTGCTTATTGTTGTAAGCTCTCCTGTCTTTCCATACAGGCATGGAAGCTTGGCTGAGGTGTATCTCTAAGAAGGTATTGCTTAATGTCCAGAGAAGCAGAAAAACATGTTTATCGGCTTGAAGGGATTCTCACCTGCTTTCTAGTCTTTACAGCGTCTTTCAGATGCCTTTTTTCACTTTGTTCCCTGTTCTCTTTCACTCCTGTTGGCCACCCTAAAACACATACTAGCTATCACCTTGAGGAGAGAGTTATGCCCCTGATAGCTTGAACTACTGAGCAGTCATCTGTAGGGCTCAAAGCAACCAAATTTAACATTAGTGTGACTCTTAACATGGAAGTGGGTTGGAGCTACAGCCTTCAATCTTGTGTCTTCCCTATAGTGCATAATTACAACCTAATTTGGGGACCTGATGCTCCATCATGTCTTATTCTGACTGACCGCTAATGGACTACAGCTCCTGCTTCTTTCCCCTCTTCAGATTGTCACCCTTTCCCTGCAAGGATATATGTAACTCACGATTAACCAATATAGATAGGAGTGCTTTTCTGCCTCACCTCATGGTCTTGGCCTTTCTGGCGTTTGATAATGCTGACCTCACTGGGACATGGGGAGTTGAGCTGTGATTTTGTCCCTCTGATGTTAGCAGTCAGCGTCACCTCTTTCAGTGCAGTGCAAATTGATCTTTTTTTTCCTGACTCTGCATTGAACACTTAAGATTATTTTGCTACCTTTGCTCCCTGTCAATACTGCTTTTAACATCATGGGCTTTCCCACTTTTCTTTGTGTCACTGTCCAGAATTCCCCCCAGTTCCACCTTAAGTTTCTACAGTTCTTCTATGTCTTAGTATTAGCCCACGTGGGTTTGGGGCTATAGTTTGGGCTATGACTATATTTACAGTGTTACATGGATTATTTCCGTCTTCTGACAAAATTCCCGCATTTTATCATCCTGTGTTCATTTGGGATGGTGCCTGGTTCAAGGTGCAAGCTACAGAGCCAACAGGGAGTTCTTTCAGCCTCTCTATGCTTAAGAGAAAAGATACTTTTAAAAATAGGAGTCACCAACATGAGAACTGCTCAGAAGAACAGGATAAGCCCAATTATTCAGCAAGATGAAGGCGATGGCAGGGAAGAGGGAATTGCAAACCACAGAACAGCTCTGAAACGTTCTAAGTTAGTACTTGGGTCATTTCTGATGCCCAGTGTCCTTGTGTTAGCACGCGTATGGCCATGCTTTGGAGAGATGTGTGTGTGATATTGAGAGGCCCCAAAGCTGCACTGCCCTGTCCCATGCCTGCTGTTCAGCAGTTTGTAACTTCCAGGATAGTGACTGACTTTCTGGGATCGTGGTTGTTGCTAGAAGCCTTATGGAGTCTTGTTTTACTCCAGGGTTGTTCAGAAGAGTGGGCAATGACATGTGCATGCACTACGTAGGCTGCTTTTTCACTAACTTGCAAGTCTCCTTCTCATCTCCAGTTGTCATCTTCTAAATGGACTCCAGTGAATTTTCGGGATCTGTGGACCCGCTGTCCTTGCCTGACAAACCGCTTATTGGCGATCTCCCTGCTGACATGGAGTTTGGGGAAGATCTCCTGGGCTCCCAAACAGCTTCTACCCAAGAAGTTTCTGTTCTTCAGTCTCCTGACTGGGATCAACCCAAGCAGATGACTGCAGATGGAGACTTGGACCTTCTGGTGAAAGTGGACAATTTGTCTGAACTAAACAAGCCAAATGATCTTGAACTAGATAAACCTAATGTCTTGGACATGCTGGAGAAACCTAGTGTTGTAGATGAGCTGGATAAAACTGCTGGTTTGATGGAGCTAGATAAATCGCAGGATCTGGATGGGTTGTATAAGGCACATTCATCCCAGGATGCAGAGGATGGACCAGGGGACTCTTCTGCCCTCACTAGAGAAGCCCTTGTTCCAGAAACTTGGAAAGAAGGGGAAGATGCACCAAGAAGTGATTCTGGGGACATAAAGGATGATGGTGCTGCTGCTATTCCTGCACTGTCTGATGACAATGGCCCCGAATCACCCCCCCAGCCTGTTTCTGACCCAGAGGAACTGAGCAGTGCCCCAGCCACAGAAGAAACCACAACACAGTCCTCAAGTCTGCCAGTGTCCTCACCCCAGCTCAGTCTTAAACAGACCAAGAAGACGAGGTTGAAGGTGCCAAGGAAGAGCTCGCCTGTGCAGAGAGAAGGGCCAGTAGTGGAGTCAGGGCCGGAGCTGAGCCCAGAGCATGGAGCATCAGCCTTGCGCCCTGAGCACATGGATGAAAACCAGGAGGAGGAAGAGGATGATAGCGGGAACAACTCTCTTAAAGAGAGCAGCATACTGAAGGCACAAGAAGCTTCACCGCCAGCAGGTAGGTAGTTTTCTCTGCAGAACCCAGTTTCCTCCTGCTTGGTAGGTCACCCTGCTGCAGCCCTATAACATTAGGGGCTGTTTTGAGCTCCATGTTTTCCCATTCTTCTCTGCCATGGAAATTGTCGGTACTGCTGATGGATGTATATGGAATTCTTCTTGGAAAGCTGTTCCATTGATGCTCACAAGCTCTCTTGCTCTGGCTTTCATATCTTTAACATTGTTTTTCAGTGTTTGTGTCAGCTGGAGGCTTTCCTACTCAAGCTGCTGCTGTGTATCAGATCACCCTCCTTTTCACTAGAGTCATTATGGAACTGAGTATCACCATCACAAGACATTTCTGGTAGACAAGGACAAATGCTCAAGCTGTCTGTCTCTGGGAGAAGTTCAGGCTTTGTAGTCAGATCCAGCTGGAGGCACCACTGCAGCTGCTCAGCATCCCCACAGACCCTGGGGACCCTTTAGGTCTCCCCCTCAGGGAACCTTCTCCCAAGCTCTATGTGTGGCTGCCTAATGACAGTTGATGAGTTTTGAAGCTTTTGTGTGTTTGAACAGCAGCAGAACAGTGCTCGTGAATTGGGACTGAGGCTTCCAAGACAGACAGGTCCAAAAAGTGGCTGTATTTGAGCAACATCTTTTCTGTTGGAGAAAATCGAGGTACTGGAGTCAAGCTTTCTTCTCCACTTCTGTTGCAGGAGAAGGCCTGCCTGGGAAGGGAAGTGATCAGGCAACTGAGAAGGTGAGGAGGATGCAGCTGAGTACATGCTCTGCAGGAGTACTGAGGTTGTCTGTCCATCTTGACGTAGTGAGAGACCCTGTCTGTCCCTTTGCGGGGACATTTTGCATGTCTCCTGTGACACTGGTCCCTTGCACTGCCACTATGCTCTTCCTGTGGCTTCAGTATGTCTCTCCCTGCCGTCCCAGGCTGGAACTTCATTCTTATAAGCCTGCTTCCTCGTCTCTGCTCTGGTTAGGTGTCTCAGCCTAGCTATTGCGAAGGCAAAGCCTGAAAGTTGGGACTCCACCATGATCTGGGATATATATATCTATGGCTGTCCCAGCAAATGGTTAGCTTAAATGTTTTCTGACTGTCTTCTAGGAGCAGAAAAGAAGTGAACGAGCCAGAAGATCAGAAAGTGCCAGGCCTGAAACTGTGAACTCCTCTGACAACAGTGAGTAACAAGCAAGAAAGCAGGGTCTGTGCCCAGGGCAAGCAGGCTGTGATGAGAGTAGGGTGGATGTAGGAATTCTTGAGCTTTCAGGCAGACTTTTCTGTTATGCAGTATAGGTCCTTTAACCCTTTTTTTTCCAGGGTTATTTTCTTGCTTTCTGAGGGCACTTAGAATGAAGAGAGGATTACAGCTATTTGTAGATATCGAGCACCAGTAGGATGTGAATCTGGGGGTGTTGCCCATGAAATCCATCTTTCATTTCCTCAGCCAAGAACTTTGTTCCTTTGTCCCTATGCCAGCAGGCTGTCTGAAAGAGGATAGTATTTTGGGGACTTTCCTGACAAAGTACATGAATCCTCTGTCCCGTGAGGTTTTGAGCGTCACACAGTCTTTCCCTAGTACTTCTCTGTTGCTCCTTCTTGTCTGCCTGCAGCTTGTGCTGGAGAAGTGGCTGGTGACCCAGCTTGTTCTCCTTAAGGTCTGATGGCTCTTTGAGGTTTTTCTGCTATAAATATTCACGCTTCAGGCTTCTGCTCAATCATCACTTCCTAGAGAAAAATAGTACCCAAATCGAGTTTGCCTAAAGACTTCCTGGCTCATCTCCAGTTCCAACAAATTATCTTTTAACAATCCCTTTATCACTCCACTGCGGAAGGTGCAAAGCATGTAGCAGGTATCCAGAAAGGTGACCCCAGAAAGCCCTATCGTGTCGCTCATGACTGAAGTTTTGTCTTGGTCCCTCAGGGGGAATTTCTGTTCATCTTCTGTGTGTTCCTTTGCAGTTCCGGTCTCTGATGAAGACTCGGATGCGATGGTGGATGACCCTAATGACGAGGATTTTGTTCCTTTCCGTACCCGACGCTCAACCCGTATGTCCTTACGCACTCAGATGGCTCAGCGAGCTGCCCGCTCCACCGTTACCAAGATGACCTGTGCCAACTGCCGGACCCCCCTGCAGAAAGGGCAGACTGCCTACCAGCGCAAAGGGCTCCCTCAGCTTTTCTGCTCCAGCACCTGTCTCACCACGTTCTCAAAAAAGCCACCTGGCAAAAAGATATGCGCCTTCTGTAAAAAGTGTGTGTTCGTTCCCCTTCTCTCCATGTTTGTGACTGTCACTTGTGATCCTCTTCACCTACTCTCAGAGCCGTACAATCCACGTGATCCTCATGCTTCTTCATGAGGAATGTGGCATCTGCCACATCACTCCTGTCCTTCCCTGCGCCTGTCTTCACACGCTGCACTCCCATTCTCCCTACTCTTGCCTCACATGCTTCACAGACCCTCTCCTGCCTGTTCCTATGCCTAGTGTCCCTTGTCCCTGCCTCCCTTCAGAGCAACCTCCTGCATGCTGCGCCTTTGGACACTGGCCTACTTGGTCAAAGAGAAGCTTCTATGAGAACTTCTGCCACCTCCTTTCATTGCAGCCTTGCATCCCATCCATTCAAGGCAGGACTGATGAGTACCTGAACTCATATATCCTTCCCTTATCCCTAGGGAGATCTGGAACACCAAGGACTCTGTGGTTGCCCAGATTGGTTCAGGCTCTTTCCATGAGTTCTGCACTTCCGTCTGCCTCTCTCTCTACGAGGCCCAGCAGCAGAGACCAGCACCTCAGTCTGCAGATCCTTTGGACAGCAGCCGCTGTAGTGTCTGCCACAAACCTGGCGAGGTAAAAAAAAGTCTCTGTCTTTCCTGCGTCTGGGGAGAGGTGCTTGGCTCTGCATGGGACCAATGCAGGGTGTTTTCCAGGTACTCTACCCTGAGGCCTCAACCCATGAGCTGGCTTGGGCTGCCTGCCAGGTTCTTTCTTCCACTGTGATTGAACTCTCATTCCCCAAAATAAAACTTCCGCTTCTCTCTACCCAGCAGACAACTGCCTCCTGCCACTCTGCTCTTCTGACTCCTTTGCCACTTTGGGATGAGGGAGGCTATGCCGAGTACACAGCAGCTTCCAGGAGAGCTCTTGCCCAGATTTTTTTTAATGTAAAAGCCCATCCTCACAAGGGCTGTGGAACTGGTGCATGTGCTTGGGAAGGAGGCCTGTTTTATTTTGAGGGAGTGACAGCAATGATGTCTCTGCAGATCCAGCACGAGGTCAGCAATGGGAGCGTGGTGCATCGCATCTGCAGTGATGCCTGCTTCACCAAGTTCCGGGCCACTAAGGGGCTGAAAACCAACTGCTGTGACAACTGTGGACTCTATATCTACAACAAGGGCTTGCCCCTGGAGTACCTCTTCCATGAAGGCCAGCAAAAACGTTTCTGCAACTCCACCTGTCTCAACAGTTACAAGAAGGTGTGTGAAGTTGGCTGCCTGGGTCAGGGCAGTCTCCATGACACATCTCTGCTCCATGTGGCACAGGACACTGCAATAGTAAATACCATGTCGGGTGTCTGTGTGCTCCCAGCAGGAGAGCTGCCCTGCAGTGGGTGCAGTAATGGGGTGGTGTGCAAGGCAGCCAGGGGATAGGATCTCAGCAGGTATGATGGGCTCCCTGACAGCTCTGTGCTGCTCTACTTGCAGAAAAACACTCGGGTCTATCCATGCATGTGGTGCAAGACACTGTGCAAGAACTTCGACATGCTGCCCAACGTGGACCGCAGTGGCAAGATGGGCCTGTTCTGCTCCATTTGCTGCACTACCTCCCACAAAGTGAAGCAGTCAGGCTTGGTTGGTAAGAGCACCCATGGACAGGGATTCAGTGAGCACTCTTCTCTTACCTTCTCCTCTTGTGCTCTTGCTTGTGGTTTTGTCTGGAAGGAAGGCATGTTGCTCACAGGGGAGAGTGTGTGGCGAGGTGTTCAGGGAGATAAGTAGAAAGATATTTGGAGAGGGAGGCACTTTTGCAGCCTGTAGCTTTTCTAATGCTGAGGGTTGATGTCTGCTGAGAATGCAGGAATCAGCGCTGGTGTGTACTGTGCTGTCCTCGCCCTTTCTGCTGTACAGAGCACTGGGGTGTCCAGGAACAGGAATAGTCTCTGTGACTGATGCAAGTATTGCAGACTGTTTTGTCAAATTCCTGCAGAGACACAGTAATTTTTTTTGAGCCACTTTGTTCTCCATCCATGTTTAATGTCCTAGCAGGACTTAGTGCTCTTAGTTTCCTGATATTCTTGTCCTTTCCTTTCTGATTGTAGCTTGACAGACTGTGGATGAGCAAGTAGCCTACATGCCACCCTCAGAATCCAGTTCCACTTCTGCTGCCCTCACCAATTTCTCTCTGTTTCTTCAGGTCCCCCTAGGCCTTGCAGCTTCTGCAGAAAGAATTTATCCGAACCCTGCTATTACAACAAGACAGACCGAGTTGTCTACCAGTTCTGCAGTCCCAGTTGCTGGACCAAATTCCAGGTACTGAAATATCCTTCTTGCTGGGCTGGGCACTAGAGCCTCCTGCTTCACTTCATATTTGGCAGCGGTTGCAGCTTCCTCAGGGTCCTCAGGGAGGGTCCATAGGAAGGTCTCTGCTGCAGCACCTGAGATCCAGCGCTCTCCTCAGCTGGGATAAGTCTGTCTCTAGTCCTTCCATGTCTATTAGCTTATACCGAGCAGGAGTGCTGTACAGAGCTGTGTTGCATAAGCAATTGTGGGATATAGTGGCTTTACATGGGCACAAGCCTCATAAAGCACAGTGGGCACCTGCTGGCATGGTGGAAAAGCACAGAGCTGCTCTCTGTGCCAGGGATCACCAGTGACCAAAAATCTCCTAAAATACATGTAGAAATTTAAACTCAGCAGGCTTGGATACAGTTGCAGTACTTTGGGGAGGCTTTATTTTATTTTTTATTTTTAAATCCTTGATAGAATTCTTTGCTGAAGAGTTGTTACAGCTGTAGATCTTCTTAAGACACTTGAATTACTGCCATGTAAAATCAGCATTGTAAAGTAAGAGAAAAGCCACACACAACCTGGATTAGGAACCATCTTTGCCAAATCTCAGGACACAGTTGTGAAAAAGAAACCCTGGAAGGAATATTTCAAGATGGCTTCTTGGGGATCAGCATTAAACCCCAGGAGTTCAACAGCTTCATCAGTGATCTGGAAATAAAGTCAGCATAAGTGAGCTAAAAATTTTGCAGACGAATCAAAAACTAATGGAGTGTTAACTCATGTTGAGATCAGGACAGTCATAAAAAGCAGTTGGATTGCTTGACAAGATGGGCTCTTCATACCATGCATTTAAATACAGGTCAGTGCAAGATCCTCCATCAGCCTTACTCTAGTAATGTGGGGGTGTAAGGCACCTAAAGTAAGAATTTTGAAAAGGCTCTGGGATTAAAGCACATAAGCCAGTCAGCTTGAGCTCCCCATCTTAAAACTGTAGCAGGAAAGATTAGTTAAATTATTGGATGTACTGGCAGGAGAACAGAGAATTAAAGTTTGGGCGCCAGGAAGAAAAAGAGCTACTGAGAATACTGCACAGATAGGGTGTTCATCTGATGTCCACATTATTTTTAATGTTGAAGAAAAAATTGAAAATGTGTGAAAAAAGACACAGATTACTTTGAGGCTTGAAAAATGCAGCACACTTGCAGGACATCTTATCAGAGGCTATCAGAAAGAAAACCAAGAAGATGACTCTATTAATAAATCTATCATTCGGGACAAGACACTAGGTGCTAAATGGCACTCTAAACTAGTAGAGGAAGGTGAGATGAGAACAACTGCTTGAGTTCTGAAGTTATATTACCCTGAAGTTAGAAACCGGGTGCATGTGCTTGAAGAACTTTTAGAGAAAGTCTAAGGAAAGATAAGCCTCATCCCTGCGTTTCAAATGCAGAGAGCTGTCAGTCTGAAAACCTGCTTACCCGAGAAGGTCTGAACCCAGTATCCTGCAAGCAAAGTGGAATTGCCCAAGCCTTTGTTACCCTGGAGCCTGGCACTGGTCTCATGGACCAACTCTGAGCCACTGACTGGAGCAAGGGCAGAGTGAGGGCTGTGAGTGGTGGAGGAAGCAGGATGAGCCACGGTGGCTCCTCGAACTCTGTACTTTCCATCCATGCCCTGTCTTTGTATTCTGCAGCGCACGAGCCCAGAAGGTGGGATCCACCTCAACTGTCATTACTGCCACAATCTTTTCAGCGGGAAGCCGGAGATCCTAGATTGGCAGGTGAGGCCTTTTCTCCTAGGGGTGTGTTGAAGCTGAGAACAACCCTGGGGAGGACTGCAGAACTTCTCCTTTTCCCAGTTTAAGAGTTAGAGTTCCTTCTGTGCCAGTGGTTTGAACTTCTTAGCTATAGAGACATGGCAGGAGACCATGCCCTGAGTGTGCTGTCATGTTCAGCAGGAGGCCAGCAGGGCCAAGTTAGGGCAGGAGGAAACCACCTCTTCTGCTAAGTGGAATGCCAGGAGAGCTGGGGCCTTGGAGACTGTCTCCTCAGCCCTGCAGTCTTGCTCCTGCTGCACCAGGAAGCACTGGGACCTCTTGCCAGCTTGGCTGACCTGGTGGCGGTCTCTTTGGCAGGACAAAGTGTATCAGTTCTGCTGCAAGGACTGCTGCGAGGACTTCAAGCGGCTGCGTGGGGTAGTGTCTCAGTGTGAGCACTGCAAGCAGGAGAAGCTGCTGCATGAGAAGATCCGCTTCTCTGGGGTGGAGAAGAACTTCTGCAGCGAAGGTACTTGGGGAAGGCATGGGAGAGGCAGAGCCCCCCTGCCAGCCCATGCTGGGGGAGGAGAAGAGAGCATGGAGTGGAACAGAGGGGAGACTGGCCAGGCCCTGGGGCAAGAGCCTCACCATGCAGTGAAGGGAGGATTGTCGTGGGGATGGCTTGCTGTCCAGCCAGGCCCTAGGGCAAGATCTTTACCGTTCATTGTGTCCTTGGGGAGGGCTTTCTCACAGCTTTTCTCTCTCTGGGGGCTGGGGAGACAGCAGGTGGCAGCTCCGCTCCTCCTGTCATCATGCACTTCTACGCTCTTGCGTCTGGGCTGGCCTGACCTGGCCTTGCCCTGCCTGCTGGGTTCCTGCACACAGGAGGTTGGAGTCAGACTCTTCCTAGAAGCATGGAGGTGAGAGATGGCAAGTCCCCATGAGGTCCCATCTTATCCCAGCCCCAGGGGCCAGTGCTGGATTGTTCCCTACAGTGTGTTGCGTGTGCTCTGTTGTCTCCGCAGACCTGGATTCTGGTCATGTTTGGGTCAGGGAGGCCCCCAGTTCATCCTGGGAAGGTTTCACTCCTATTGTTTCTCCGCAGGGTGTGTGCTTCTTTACAAACAGGATTTCACCAAGAACCTGGGCCTGTGCTGCATCACCTGCACCTACTGTTCTCAGACCTGCCAGCGGGCGGTCACCGAGCAGCTGGAGGGCAGCACCTGGGACTTCTGTAGTGAAGACTGCAAAAGCAAATACTTGCTCTGGTACTTCAAGGTCAGTATTGGCACTGGCAGCTTGTGCTAAGTGCTGTGGTGGGCTACGGCACCCAGATAAGTGGGCATTGCACTGACGAAGTTTGCGCTGCTGGAGTCTGGCTGGCACTGCTGCGGAGAACCTGGCACTGCTGGAGTCCTGCCTGGCAATGACGGGACACTGCTACGGGGAAGCTCACGTAGCTGGAGTGCCCAGCTGATCCTGCCAGAGCACTGCACTGAGGAAGCTCACAGTGCTGGATCCGCGGCTAGTGCTGCTCTGAGAAGTTCGCACCGCTGGAGCCCCCGGCTGGCACTGGCAGGGCACTGCTGTGGGGAAGCTCACAGCACCTTGCCACGTGCACCTTTCACCGGAGAGTTGTGTTGCACTCGGAGGGGGTGCGGTTAGTTACTCGTTGTTTCTCTCCTGCTGATGCGGGCTTTAGGCAGCTCGGTGCCATGCCTGCAAGCGTCAGGGGAAGCTGCTGGAAACCATCCACTGGCGAGGGCAAATCAAACACTTCTGCAACCAGCAGTGTCTGCTGCGATTTTACAATCAACAGAACCAGCCCAACCTGGACACGCAGAAGGGGCCCGAGAGCCTGCTGAACAGTGAGTAGGAAGGAGGGAGGGGACCTGCATAGCTCAGTCCAGGAGACACAGGGAAGACCGAACAGCAAGGGGTGGAAGCTTCCTGCCCGGGACTGGATGAGACGCTAGGGAACAATCCTGCACTGGCCCCTGGGGAGGGAAAGGACGGAGTGGGACCTAATTGGGGCTTCTCCATCTCTAACGTCTATGGTTCTATGACACACAGGGCCCAGACGGGAGGAGCCGGTGCCAGCGTGCTGCCTGTAGCTCACACTCTTAGCGAGGATACTCAGGGATTTAACGGGCGACTCCATCCTCATGTTGCCAGCGGAGAGCTCGATTTGCAGGGTTAGGGGACAGCGTGGTTTGGCATGATAATCCACCTGCAGCCCCACACCACCTCCGAGCTGTGACCTTCTCAGATCTCATAAGCTAAGCAGGATTGGGCCAGGTCAGTGCTTGGATGGGAAACATTCAAGGAAAACGCAGGGTGCTGCAGGAAGTGGTGCTGGTGATGCTGTAGGTGGGCTCTCCTCAGTCAGAGCTGAACCTGTAATGGTCTTGAGGGAGCGCTGAGCTGCTGGAGGCACTCTGTTTTGTGATGGTGGATTCAAGTCCTACCACTTATCCAAAGATTCCTGGCAGCTATGGGGAGTTGCCAACCCCGTGTCCCGGATAACCTGATTCTGCATCTGTGGAGTTCCAGCTGGAGAGGAGATTTTCACTGCCTGTTGCCCCATTTCCCATCATTAACTTGAACCAGTTGTTTTGGGAAGATGGCAAAGTGCTTTGGGATCCCTCAGGATGGAAGGTGCTCATAGTCACAGTGACAAGACCTCACCTGGCCCTCGGATGTGTGCTTAGTCTCATTCTGCTTGGTCTTTCACAGGCCAGGATCTTCTAGACAGTCTCTTCTGGTTAGAAGATGCCCACAGCTTGTGGTGGGATTTGCTTTGATGACTCAGGCTGTGGCAGATACTGGTATTGCAGGCTGAGGCTTTGCTGCCCTCCCTGGAGTTCCATGAAGTCTAAAAGCCTGGCTAGGATGAACAAGAAGGGAAAACCAAGACAAGGACCTTCCACAAGAGACCTATTTCCAGTCTCCAGATCTTCTGGTTCCTCTCTCCTGACAGCAGTGGACTAACTGCAAGGTGGGGAAAGCACAGGATGTCAGGTCTGCTTAAAGAGAATTTCTCCTCCTCACTGCTAGAAGCAGCAGGAACCCTGGCCTCCCATCCAGGCACCGTGCCGTGTGAATGCCGGCTGTGCTCGAGCTGTGGTTGCTGGAGAGACCTGGATAAAGAACTTTTGGTTTCTGCTGGCACTGGGTGCCCACAGTGAGAGTGCTTCACGGGGCACGATGTCTTGCTGCCCAGGGAGAGGAAGGTGTTATGCTTGTCTGTTATTGTAGCTAGCCCAGTGATTCCTTGGCCCTTGCCATGCTGCTGGATCTGTCCTCTTTGCTTTCGAGGCATATCAAATCCAGGGTGCCTGTAGCGCTGCTTTTGGGACACAAGCACAGCAAACAAGCCATTACCTGCTGAATGAAGCATCTATTTCACACCCTTTGGCCACTGCCTCTTGGAGCCGTGAACCACAGGAGCCTGCTAAGTACCTCTGCCACCACCACGGACCACAAAAATCCTCAAGCACCCCCTTCTACCACATTTCAGGAGACAGCTGAGAACTCTTCTATTTAGCCTGGGAGAATTGCCCATCACTCTGCCAATGAGGCATTTGCTTGAGTCTTGTGAGTCAGAGAGCTTCGAGGGCAGCCACGGAGATGCCCGGCTGCAGTGGGGAGTGCCTGGCTGAGCACAGACTTCGGGCTGCTCCAGCGTCTGTGGAGCTCTGTGACAGCAGCGTTGTCACAGGTAGGTCCCTCTGCGTGTCTTGGCACATCTGTCCCCTGCCTCTTACAGGATGGCTGTGGACGTCCTTTACCTGGAGCTGTGACATACTGCTCAGCTCTCGGTGACTGGGAGCAGGGGCCTGCTGTGCACTTGCACAAGGGGGTTTTAGAAGAGCTATCCCCACGTACCATGCAGGGAATTTGGATGGCAGCTCATTGGCGTGTGGCATGGAATAGCCTCTGCCCCAGCCAGCCGGGGTCTCCTGGGGACCTGGCAGCAGGTTTGCTAGCTCAGAGTGGGCTGCTTGGCTCTCAACCCCATCTTGGGCAGAGCTGCTGACCACCGACTTCTTTTGCTGCCAGTCGTTGCCTAAGACTGTTCATTCCTGTGACCGAGTGGCTGCTGCCAGTCTGGTGGTCCTGAGAGTGTTTGCTGGTGATAACAGTGTCAGATCCTTTAATGAGAACAGCGTCTGTATAACAAGGTGGTCGAGGAGCTTCTACTGCAGAACTGTGCCCCAAGACTTGCAAGAGGAACCAGCTCTGCCTCGGGCCGGACAGCTCCTCAACAGCTTCTGGCAGGTTTTGGCATGAGAGCCAAGAACGAATTGCAGCTTGGATGAAGGCCTGGATATGCAGCACATGGAGGTCTGCTAAGGGAGATTTGCCCACAGTCCCTGTTACTTGTGGGACGCTGAGTTTTCTTTTGATTCTGCCGCAACAGAGGCTCTGCTCACACCTCCTCAATCTGTCTTCCCCATTGAAGTTGTTGATGGTTTTTTGTCTAGGCTAGCTGCATATCAGCTCTGTCCTGGGGACATCATGGACCCACTGACAGAGCTGTAGGTGCTGTAGCTGAGTACCCAGCTGCAGAGCAGGGAGCTTGCTTGGTCTGGCTCTTGCCTGGCCCGTCCTCCCCTCCATAACAGTCTTCAAGTGAATCCTGCTGTGCCTGTCCTTGAGGACTGTCCTGCATTTCCTCAGGAGGGAGGAAATCTGCATAGTGCAAGTACCTTTAAGTTGCTCTGGATGTCTGGGTCTTCTCTCTGAAGAGCCTCTCACTAGGAGGTGTGGAGGGACCTGCCCCTTCCTTTGGGTGCTGAGGCCTGGTGTTTGCAGGTGTCTTCATGCTGTCAAAGGCAATTCTTTCTCCCACCCACATGGGTGATCAGGGCTCCCAGGACCCTTAGATAAAGATGCTCTTTCAATGCAGCAGCCTGAGCTGGGTGCAGGATCTCTGCAGATGGAGCAACTGGAATCGTCATCTGAGCCCGGACGATACTGTTTTCATGGGGACTAGGGTCTCTGCTGTGCACATCTTCTACCTGCTGGTGATCTGCCCTTTCCTTAGGGGAAATGGACTGTGGTGCCAGTGCAAAGCTACGTCTGTGCTTTCTGGGGTACCTCCTAGCACTGCTACTTCCTCTGTCGCCTTCTTCCTAGGGATCTCGAAGCACTTTGCCAGGATGTTTGTGGCAGGGAGATGGAGGCACAGGGAGGGGCCATGGCTCGGTACAGCAAGCCACTAGGCAGAGCTGGGAATAGAGCCCTGGATTCCCCTCTCTAAGAGGGGCTGGGATTTCTCCTGACCTGCTGTGATAGGGATGGGGTGGATAGTAGGGGAGCACAAAATGATGTGGGAATGACTTAATTTTGGAGTTATAGTGTCTTCTGAGCTGTTAGGAATAGAGATTTTTGGAATGACTTAACTGTTCCTGGAGTGATCCAGGACAGTTTCTAGAGAGCCTGTCCCTGCCCTCTGGCCTGTGGCTGCTGCCACCTCCAGTCCCAGCAGTGGGACCTGTTAGCCCAGGAGCTCTGTAACTAAGAGGCAATGTTTTCTTCTCTTGCAGGTCAGAATTCTGAGCCAAAACCTGCCTCTTCCCCACAGAAGGCAGAGACTAACATGGTAAGACCTGTTTGAGGTAGGAGTTCTCACAATAGCACAAAGGAGTGTCCCCAAAAGGGGATGTTTGCTGTTCCTCTGGGAGGTTTTGTTTTCCTACAGCCTAGGTGTTTTAGGATGGTGGTGGCCTGGGTGGTGGGAGCCAAGAGGGGCTGCCAAGGGGGCAAATAACCATTTTCCAGGGGGGGACATGAGCAGCAGAGCAGTCTACCCCTGTGGCATGGGCTCATCCTTGCACAGCGCTCGCCTGTGTCTGGGCATGGGGTCACTGTCCTTCTGCATTCCCCTGCCTCCCATGAGGAGGGAGCAACCGGAGCCAGACTCCCTGCTGGCTGTCGAAGGGCTGCTGGCTGCCAGGATCAGCTTGGCTGTCCTTTGGCCACATCCAACTGTGGGAGCACTGAGCAAGTCTCAGAGCAGAGCCTGGGCGCTGGGGACTGCCGAGCTCCGGGAAGCCTTTGGCCTAAGGCCTGGGGGTGGCTTTGGCTGCACCCGCAGAAGGGAGGAAATGGCGCTGCCTCTCCTGACACCAACCTCTTGCTTTTGGATTTCCTCAGCTGTCAGCAAAGACCTCCTCGGCCCAGATATCCCCAGCGGCACCGCCCCCCCCGCCCCCTCCCGTTCCAGCCACCCCTCGGAAGAACAAAGCTGCTATGTGCAAACCGCTGATGCAGAACCGGGGCGTTTCCTGCAAAATAGAAATGAAGTCCAAAGGATGTCAGACAGGTAGGCAGATAAGATACCTCTGTGCCACTTTGCTGGTGTGTTTCTGTTGAAGAGGCAGGCAGCACATCCGTGCGCCAGACTGGGCGCGAGTCCACTTGGCAGCACCCCTGGGTGCTTGGCACCATGCTGAGGAGCATCCGGGCAGTGTCCACAGTGCAGGGCTAGATGTAGGGAGCTCCTTTCCCTGTCAGCAGCAAAAGGAGAACTGCAGAGAGCACTGCAGCATTATCTTGCTTCCAGGCAGCCTTTCTCCTCCTCTTGCATGCGGGACAGCTCCTCTTTCTCTGGAGATGGTCAGCTTGCCTGAAGGGCCGTCTGCCAAGCAAGTCCTGCCATGTAGCTGCTCTTGGGCATGTGTGTAGCCTGTAGCATATGCAAGGACTTCTTGAAGGGGCAGGGCTCACACCTCTGGCTAAAGACAAGCCTTTCTGGTTGCTGAGGTGTTTGGCTTGTTGCTGCAGCTCCGCCTGCAAGCTCTGGTGGCTGGAAGGGCCATGGCACTGCACAGCCGTACGGGCATGGCAGCGTGCAGCTGGGTTGGGTGAGGGAGCTCTTGGGAGCAAGCTCACTGACATACTTTTGCTCTTGTCAGAGGCTGACTGGAAGCCCCAGGTGATTGTGTTGCCAATCCCCGTCCCGATCTTCGTGCCTGTGCCTATGCATATGTACTGCCAGAAAGTACCTGTGCCTTTCTCCATGCCTGTCCCGGTAAGCGACACCCTCCACCTGCTCCTGTTCTCTGTTACTGCCTTCACGCAGCCATGCCGCAGCCTCTCTTTGCTTCTTTGTCCATCCTCTGCCTCTGCTTTAACGGCAATGAGCTGTGCCCAAGCCGTTTGTGAGTACAGCGCGTGTCTGATCTCTGCCTGCTGTGCTGCTGTCAACAGGTGCCTGTGCCAATGTTCTTGCCCACCACACTGGAGAGCACAGATAAGATAGTGGAGACCATTGAGGAGCTGAAGGTGAAGATCCCCTCCAACCCGCTGGAGGCTGACATCCTGGCCATGGCCGAGATGATTGCAGAGGCTGAGGAACTGGACAAGGCCTCCTCCGACCTGTGCGGTAGGTTCTGCCTTGGTTTGCTGGGATCATGTGCAGTTCTCCCACCCTGGAGCCAGACTGCCTGCCCTATTTGCCACTCCTCTAAAAGCCTTTGAAAAGCTGTAGTGAAGAGTGAGTGCTAGCCTGCTGTTGAGGAGGCACCAGGGAGCAAGTGCTGCAGCAAGGAGTAGTGTCTGCCACCGTCCCTTTCAGAAGTGCCCATGCACCTCTGGCAGCGTGCAGCACTGTTCGTTTATTGACGTGTCTCTTCAGGCTGTTACTTCAAATGGGCTGCCCAGCAAGAAGACTGGGAATCTTGATCTCACTGATCTTTTTAGCTGGGAACTGCCCTCCCCAAACTTCCTCTGTTGCTGGGGAGAGGACAGAGGTCCAATATCTCACTCTCCAGGTAAAGCTAGACAGTGTAGCCATCATAGGACTGCTGTGTGAGGTTGCTCTGAGCACAGGACTTGCCCCAGGGAGACCAACTTCATTTTCTAGCTGTCACAGGGAAAACAGACAGAAGGATTTCTTTAAAAGGGGATTTCTTGATCTGCTTTTGTATTGCAGATCTGGTGAGTAACCAGAGTGCAGAGGGGCTCCTGGAGGACTGTGATCTGTTTGGGCCGGCACGGGATGATGTGTTGGCCATGGCTGTCAAGATGGCAAACGTCCTCGATGAGCCTGGCCAGGACCTGGAGGCTGACTTCCCGAAGAGTAAGAGCTTGGGGAACGAGGCATGCGGGGCTTCTTGTGCTGCAGTGGGCTCCTCCTGCAGCTTTGGCCCTCCTTTGCCAGCAGCATTAAGAGCTGCACGCTGTGAACTCCTCTCACTGGTCAGGTTGGAGGCCAGAAACTGAGAATCTGGCAGGTGATCGCTCACAACAGCGGATAAGAGATCACAGCTTTTGAATAAGTTTCTTTGTCTAGATTAACTGACCTGCTGTGGATACATTTCTGCAGAGAAAAGGGAATGGGAAGCTGATTTTGACACCAGAAGGGGCCAGGCAGATGTGCTTATGGGTGATTCTCAGGGATCCAGTAAAGCTTCAGACAGATCTGGATGGAACAGGACATCTGGGAGACAGCAGGGTTGCTGTGCATGCCCTCGGAGGGCAGAAAGTGATAAGGAAGTGAGGAACGAGCAGAAACACAGCAGTGCTGAGGCAGGATGCAAGCGAAGGCCAGAAAAATGGGATGCTGGAGCCAGGCTGTCCTAGTGCTGGGAAACTGTCAGAGGGGGGAATTTGGATCTCTGATTAGCCTGAGAGAGCTTAGCAGCTCTAGCCAGTAATACTGTGTGTGGTGGTGGTGATGAGCTGTGGCTAAAAGTTCATGCCAGGCAGATGGTGAAGGCCTTTGTGCCTTCATACAGACAGGTGTGAAGTGCTTAGTTGCTTGTTTTCTCCTTATCGTGCTGTAAGAAACAAGTGAGAGGTCCAGGATAGAGCTGTCTGTAACTTGTAACTGCCTCTTATCTCTGCTTGGGACAGAATGAGATGTCTCAGCTCAGCCCTTTTGCTTGTGTTTCTTCTCAGACCCACTAGACATCAACCCCAGCGTGGATTTCCTCTTTGACTGTGGCCTGGTGGGGCCAGAAGACGTGTCCACGGAGCAAGACCTGCCTCGTGCTGTCCGGAAGGTGAGCTCTTAGTGCCTGCTCAGAGCTCTGTGAGTTTGGACTTGGAGCTGGTTCCTGGGAAATGCTCCAAGGTGGAGCATGCTGGAGGCTTCAGTGTGCTGGGGAGGTTGAGCCCTCTCCCTTCTGCACATGCCTGGACGATGGGCTGCTCCTTGAAAGGAAACTGTTTGCCTGCTGCTTTGGAGGGGCCCTGAATGCCATGGGCAGTGTGAGAGCTGAATTCTTCTACTGTGGCCCTCCTAATGGGCCTCATTGACTTGGCTGTCACCAGAAGGCTGCCTGGTGGCACGGACAGAGCGGTGCCGAGAGGGAGGAGGCTGCCAGCAGGTTCCACGGGTGGCCAGGACTCTTGCATCTGTCCCAGGTACGTGCCCAGCCTCACAGTGCCCTTCCCTGCAGGGGCAGAAGCGCCTGGTGCTCTCGGAGAGCTGCTCGCGGGACTCGATGAGCAGCCAGCCGAGCTGCACAGCGCTGAACTACTCGTACGGTGTGAACGCCTGGAAGTCCTGGGTGCAGGCCAAGTATGCGGCGGGGGAGAGCAGCAAGGGCGAGGAGCTGCGCTTTGGTCGTGAGTGTCCTGCCCCGCGCTCGGGGTGCTGAGGTGCTCCCAGCCTGGCGGGCTGTTGCCTGAGGCTGCCTTGCTTGCTTCCGCAGCCAAGCCCATGAGGATCAAGGAGGACATCCTGGCCTGCACCGCAGCTGAGCTCAACTATGGCCTGGCCCAGTTTGTCAAGGAAATAACACGACCCAATGGGGAACGCTATGAACCAGACAGCATCTATTACCTCTGCCTTGGCATCCAGCAGGTGAGGGAGGGCTTGCTGCCCTCGGCTTCCTCATAGCAAAATCTGCCCTTTATTCTGTCCTCTGGGAACTCAGAGGAGTTTATTAAGCTCCCATCTTCAATGCCTCACCCCAAGATAGGAACCCACCTGGTTCAGCCTCTGTTCCCAGCCCTAGCAAACAAGGGGGCAGCTCTTCCCTGACCTCACACCTTTCATGCACATCCTTGAGGAGGGCTGAGTGATCTCGCCAAAGTCAGTCCCTTCTTCCAAGGCTGCTTTGCCAGGCTCTGGGTTTGCCCCTGCAGCTCTGGCTGTGCAGGGATGGCTCCGTCTGTTCTCTGGGCCCTCTGGGGAGGGTTTGTGCCCTGGGTGCTGCCGTGTCTCTCTTGACTGTGTGTTCTGTCCTTTCCTAGTACCTGCTCGAGAACAATCGTATGGTGAATATATTTACAGACCTTTACTACCTGACCTTCGTGCAGGAGCTGAACAAGTCCCTGAGTGGCTGGCAACCCACAATCTTACCAAACAGTATGTGTCTCCAGATTACCTTGAATTGCCAAACACCCAGTGTCTGCCCCTAGCCTTGGCAACACGCTCTGGCTGTGCTCCCCAGCCTCTGCTCTTTTCCCTGACATGGAGCTCACTGTCCTGCTGCGTGCTGGGGACACAATGAGCTCACAACCCACTCCAGCAGCAGAGCCAGTCTGGTTTACACCTCAGCTGCTTCCCTTGCCCTGAGTTAAGGTGGCTGGGGTCAGAGCATGGCTGCTTTGTGTCCTGCTTCAGCAGTGTATCAGCTGTCGGCAAAGAGGACGCCAGAGAGGCGGCCTCGTGGCCTCTGCCTGCTTTTCATTCCCAGCCCCTGCATGCTGTGGGCTGTGTTGGGCAGGGCTGCTCTGCTGCTGCCTGTCTTCCTTATGAGCAGGTTACCTTAGAGCTCTGCAGAGGCTGCTGGGGGTACCCTGATCTGGGCTCCCTCTCCCAAGGTGTCTTGCTCGTGGTTAGTCCACCTCCCTTCTCTGTGCTGGCTGTTCCAGGAGGATGCTTTTGGCTTCAAGCCTGTATGTTATGTCTGGGCAGGGGCTGGCCTGTCTGTCCTGCTGCTCTTCCTTTATCTCCTCCTCAGTGTAGTGGAGCACTGACCTGGAGTTCATTCGGTGGCCATCTATACGAACAGGCTCTTAGCGTTGATCTGGGTTCTGGCCCATGGTTTGGCCGTGTTCTGGGGTGGTTCATGGCTGGGCAGAACCAGCATCTGTCTCTGCGATGCTCTGCCTCCCAGAGCTGTTGTTCTTGGCTCCACAGTGCTGCCCTGTGCACATGAACTCGGTTGTGCAACTGGCTTGTGCTGCTGAGCTGAGCTTGTTTGCCTGGGAGAAGAGAGTGCTCCAGGCCCCCATTCCCCAGATATGTGGAGCTGGATCCCGGGCTGGCAAATCATTCCTGTAGTTCCCCCCTGCAAGAGCCTGGAGCCTGCACAAGGTCACTGTGGGTGTGACCTGATTGTTCCTCTGTGTGCTGCAGACGCAGTTTTCTCACGTGTTGAGGAGGAGCACCTCTGGGAATGCAAGCAGCTGGGCGTTTACTCACCCTTTGTGCTCCTCAACACCCTCATGTTCTTCAACACCAAGTTCTTCGGGCTGCAGACGGCCGAGGAGCACATGCAGCTCTCCTTCACCAACGTGGTGCGCCAGTCCCGCAAGTGCAGCACGGCCCGCGGCGTGGCCAAGGTCGTCAGCATCCGCTACTACGCTCCCGCCAAGCAGAAGAAGGGCCGAGGTAGGGGCTGTGTGAGTGCCTGCGTCCCCGTCCCTGTCCCCTGCCTCCCTGCCAGCCCTGAGCCCCTTCTGTCCCCCTCTGCAGATGGCGGCTCCGGAAAGCGGAAGCGCGAGGAGGAGACGCCAGTCCTGGAGCAGCGGGAGAACCGGATGAACCCTCTCCGATGTCCCGTCAAGTTCTATGAATTTTATCTCTCCAAATGGTGAGGCTTTCGTGGGAGGTGGGACGCAACTCTGCTGGGGGCTCCCTTTCAGTTCCCATGCGATCTTGTGGAGCGGCTGCTGCCTTCCACACATGCAGAATGAGGCCTTGAGGGTGGAGTTTTGCCTGGGCTCTCTATTGCTTACAGCCCATGGTTGAGCTCGGTTCTCTGGCGCCCTCCCCTCCTCGCCTCTCGCGGCCGGAGGGTGCGGGCCTGCAGCTGCTGCAGGAATTGGGTCCCAAGGGAGGAGCTCCAGGTCTGCACTCCTCACTGGAGAGCGACACCAGAAGCACGTCAGAGCCCCCCGAAACGTGGGAGGGGAGCTGAACGTCTCAGGCCCCACGGGGCCCCTGCTGCTCTCGCCGCTCACCTTCCTCTCACCTTCCTTTCCCCGCAGCCCCGAGAGCCTGCGGAACCGCAGCGACATCTTCTACCTGCAGCCCGAGCGGTCGTGCATCGCCGAGTCGCCCCTCTGGTACTCGGTCATCCCCATGGACAGGAGCATGCTGGAGAGCATGCTGAACCGCATCCTGGCCGTGCGGGAGATCTACGAGGAGCACAGCCGCGCCGGCGGCCTCGACGACGACGCGGACTGAGCACGGGGCCGCGGGCTGCTCCGCGTCCGCCCGGGACGCCTCCGCGCCCTCCTGGGACGCCCTGCCCGCCCTCTGCGGCAACAGGGCCGGGGCTGCACGCCGTGGGGCTGGTGCTGACCCACAGCCCGTGGCAACACTGGCCCCCCGTCCCCGCCGGACTCAGCCACCCTCCTGCTCGCAACCGGCCGTTCCTCCGTACGTGGCCCCCGCGCTCAGCCCTGACTCCTGAGCACGGGCCCTGCAGCAGTGGGGGGGCCCAGACACTCATCCCGGGCCCGGCCTCTGGCTCCGCAGGGCCACAGCCCCTGCCCCGACGCTGTCCCCGTCTCCTGCGCCCAGGGCCGCAACTGCACAACGGGGCAGGGCCCTGTCTGGGACCAGTGGGAACGGTGCCGTGCTGCAGCTGTGCGTGCCCACGGCATGGGTGAAGGTGGGACGGGCACCGATGCCCGGCGGGGAGGTGGGCGCAGGGCCGAGCTGCAGGCAGGGATGACCCCGTTTCCTGGGTGTTTTCCTGGTCGGCAGAGCGCACTGATGGGCGCAGGGCGGGGGCAGCGCTGCCCTTGGTGCCCACAGCTGCCTCGCAGCCCCTGGGGGCACCGTGCCGGTGTCCCCCTCACCGCTCCACGCAGGCTCCTTGCGGCACGGCCACCTGGAAGGAGCCTGGGGCGAGGCACAAGAGCGGCTCCCTCCGGCCTTCCTCCTCCCGGCCGTGCTCAAGGGGCGAGCTTGGCTGCGGCTTTGCTGCCCCCCCCATCTCCTCCCCCTCCTCGTGTCCTGTTGGGTTTTCCTGAGCTGTACATGGGTCTCGGCACTGTCTGCTGAGCCTGTATATATTGTTGGGGGCCCTGGCCCGGCCCCCCGTCCTCTGTGTCCATGTGGAGAGTGAGCCGCTCACCAGTCTTGTCGTAGTGGTAAGAGGGCGCTAGGACTAGCCCTGTGTCTCTGGAAACCATTCGTTTCAAATAAAGATGTAAAAACCTGCGGGCGGCCCCTGCCTCGTGTCTGGGGCCCAACCAGTCCCCCAGCACCCCTGTCCAGTGCCCCCGACTCTGCACTGATTCCCATGCACCACGTCCCTGTGCACCCCAGCGCTCTGCACCCTGTCCCCAAGCACCTCATCCGTCTGCACCCTGTCCCCATGCACCCTGACCCATGTGTCCATCCCTCTGCACCCTGTCCCCATGCACCTCACCCGTCTGCACCCTGTCCCCATGCACCCTGTCTCCATGTACCTCATCTGTCTGCATCCTGTCCTCATGCACCTTATCTGTCTGCATCCTGTCCCCGTGCACCTCACCCGTCTGCATCCTGACTCATGCACCCTGACCCCATGCACCTCATGTGTCTGCACCCTGTCCCCATGCACCCTGACCCATGTGTCCATCCCTCTGCACCCTGTCTGCATGCACCTCATCCGTCTGCACCCGGTCCCCATGCACCCTGTCCCCATGCACTTCATCTGTCTGCACCCTGACCCCGTGCACCTCATCCGTCTGCATCCTGTCCCCATGCACCCTGACCCATGTGTCCATCCCCATGCACCTCATTCCTGTGCACCCTGTCCCTGTGCACCCTGTCCCTCTACACTCTGTTCCCATGCACGTCATTCCCGTGCACTCTGACCTTGTGTCCATCCCTGCGCTCCCACCTCCCTGCACCGTCCCTGTGCACCCTGACCTCGCGTGTCCAGCCCCGTGCTCCCGCCCGGTGCACCCTGTCCCCGTGCACCCTGACCACGTGCGCTTGCCTGCGCAGCCCGCACGGTGCTGCTCACCCTGCACACGCTGCCCTTGCCCCACTGCAGCGGGCGGCCTCCTCGTCCCCGTCCCCATGCACCGGTGGCCCTGTCCCCGCTGCCGGCGGCCACCCCGCGTACCTGAGCGGAGCCCTGGGGACGCCGCTGCACGCAGGGAGGCCGCGGCGCCGACGCCGGGTGCGGGAGGCCAGCGAGGAGCCGCGGGTTGTTTATTACCCCAGCGCGGCCGGGGACCCGGCGCGTGCCCGACGCCGTCCGCGCTCACACGGCCAGCCCGGCCGGGCGCCGGCGGGCCCGGGCGCCGCGGCGGCACTTGGTGGTGGCCAGGTGGTAGATCTCGGCGAGGTTGAGCAGCAGCGACACGCAGGCCACGGCCAGCATGAAGAGGATGAAGACGGTCTTCTCGGTGGGCCGCGCCACGTAGCAGTTGACGGCGTTGGGGCAGGGCCAGCGGCGGCAGGCGTAGAGGGGCTCCAGCGCGAAGCCGTACAGGGCGCACTGGCCCGCCACGAAGCCGGCCTCGAGCAGCGCCTTGCACACCACGCTGCACACGTAGGTCCTGAGCAGGGCGCCGCGCAGGCGCGCGCGGTGCCGCCGGTGCCGCCGGTGCCGGGCGCGCTCACGGCGCCGCAGCAGGCGCAGGACGTGGCCCAGGTGCAGCAGGCCGGGCGCGGAGACGAAGATGATCTGCAGCGCCCAGAAGCGCAGGTGCGAGATGGGGAAGGCGCCGTCGTAGCAGGCGCTCTGGCAGCCGGGCTGCTGCGTGTCGCAGGCGAAGCCGGCCGCCTCGTCGCCCCACGCGCGCTCCGCCGCCGCCCCCAGCACCAGCACGCGGAAGACGAAGAGCACGGAGAGCCAGACCTGCCCCGGCGCCGTGGCGTGCTCCTGCGCGCCCTCCAGCAGCCGCCCCAGCACGCTCCAGTCCCCCATGGCGCCGGCCGCCGCGCGCCCGCTCCCTCCGCACGGCCGCCGGGCTCCGCGCCGCCTCCATGCGCCCGCTCCTGAGTGGCAGCCGCCGCGGCCACGGGCGGGAACAAGCCCCGTTTCCCCCCGCTCTATTTTCAGCCCGGGCGCCGCTTTCTAAATATACTCGGGGCTGCAGGGGAGGGCACCGGGGCCGGCGCTCGATGCCGCCGCGGCGAGGGACAGGAGGGCGGCGATGGCGGGGGCGGCCCTAGCAGGCCGAGCAGCGGTCGCCCTTCTCCTGCAGGCCGGGGTTGCGGCGCAGCATGTCCTTGAGGGAGCCGTCCTGCTCCGTGAGCAGCTGGTTGATCTCGTTCTGCTTGTACTCGGAGGAGAGCTTGTGGCCGTAGAAGGAGCCCTTGCCCGACGGCGGGTTGGAGTCCGGGTGGCCGCGGCGCGCGCAAGCCCGCACCACCAGGTAGACCAGCTCGGCCATGTTGAGCACGATGCAGATGCCCGAGGTGACCAGCATGAACACGGTGAAGATGGTCTTCTCGGTGGGCCGCGACACGAAGCAGTCGACCGTGTTGGGGCACGGGTAGGCCTCGCACTTGACCAGCCGCACCATCTGGTAGCCCGGGTAGATCATGTAGAAGATGTACATGAAGACGGCCTCGAAGAGCAGCCTGAAGACCACGCTGCAGACGTACGTCCACCACAGCGAGCCCGCGATGCGCATCTTGTGCTTCTTCACCTCCTCGAGGTGCTTGGCGTCGCCGTGGCCCGTCAGCACCAGCAGCTTCTTCTCCTGGTGCTGCATGTAGGCCACGTGCATGGCCACGAGCAGGGCCGGCGTGGTGACCAGGATGAGCTGCAGCGCCCACAGCCGGATGTGCGAGATGGGGAAGAAGTGGTCGTAGCAGACGCTGTTGCAGCCGGGCTGCTGCGTGTTGCAGGTGAACGCGGACTTCTCGTCCCCCCACACGCTCTCGGCCGCCACCACCAGCACCATGATGCGGAAGATGAAGATGACGGAGAGCCAGATGCGGCCAATGGCGGTGGAGTGGCGGTTCACGCCGCTCAGCACCGTGTACAGCCCGGCCCAGTTCATGGTTCCTCACGGCTGCGGGAGCGAGAGGCAGCGTCAGAGGCGGCACCTCGACGGCACCGGCTCCCTCCCAGCGGGACCCTCCCGCCCCCAACCACACCCAGCGGGGCCGGTGGGACCCCGGGAGGAGCCGGCAGCTGCAGCCCCGACCTGCGCCCGGCGTGGAGCAGCCCCCCCGGCCCGGCCACCTCCACGTCCCCTCCGCGTCCCCGGCGCTGCCCGGCCCTACCTGGCGGGGACGGAGCTGCCCGCGCGGCCCCTCTACGGGCTCATGGCTGCGGAGCGGCGGCCGCGGCGCTGGCCCTCGCCCCGCTCCGCCGCTGCCCCGCACCGCGGTCATATGCCGCTTTATAGGCATTTGCACACAAAGGGGCCTTTCTGGGCGCCTGAACAAGGCGCTTCAGCATTCAGCCCCAACGCCCCGACTTCCGCCCACCCCGGCCAAACAAAGTGCCTGTGTGCGGCCCCCCCCGCCGGCCCCGCGCCCGCTCCCACCTGGCCCCGCACCGCGACCGCCACGGGCCCTGTCCTGATGCACGGACACCATGGCCACCCCCGCCCTAACGCACGGCCAGCCCCTGTGCATGGCCACCCCCTGCCCTGACCCACCCCCTGCCCTGACGCAAGGCCACCCCCTGCCCCAATGCATGGCCACCATGGCTACCCCCTGCCCTGACGCACGGCCACCGCTGCGGACACTGCCACCCCTGCCCTGACGCAAGGCCACCACGGCCACCCCCTGCCCTGACTCACAGTCACCGGGGCCACCCCCTGCCCTGACGCACTGCCATGGCCACCACTGTGGCCACCCCCCACCCTGCCATATGGCCACAGCCACCGCTGCACCCACGGCCACTTCCTGCCCTGCCTCATGGCCACCGCTGCGGCCACCCCCTGCCCTGCTGCAGGGCCACCACGGCCACCCCCTGCCCTGCTGCACGACCACCGCAGCAGCCCCCTGCTCCCTGCCCCACCGCATGGCCACGGCCACGTGCTCCTGCCCCGCCGCATGGCCACGGGCACCGCCGCGTCCCGGCCACCCGCTGTCCTGCGCAGGGGGGCAGCCCCATTGCCGCGGGCAGGAGGACCTGGTGTCCCCAGCCCCGGGCTCTGCTGCAGGGCCCCCCCCGCCGCTTCTCCGTGCTGCAACCCCGGGTTTCTACCGCAGCCTGGGGGGCCCCCTCGTGGGCCGGGGAGCCGCGCGGCGCCCTGAGCGAGTTCGCGGCCCGGGTCCCGCTGCCGTCGGGAGCAGCGTCGGGGGCAGCGGCGGCGGCGCCCCCGGCCCCGGCCCCGGCCCCGGCCCCGGCCCCGGCCCCGGCCCCGGCCCCGGCCCGCGCCGCTCACCTGCTCGGGCCCCGCGCTCCTCGGCGGAGCCTGGACTTTATACCGGCCGCGCCGCCCGCCCGCCCCTCGTGGCCGCTTCCCCCGAGCAAACACGGGAGGGGCCCGGACGGGACGGGAGGCGCCGCCGCCCCCCCCACCCCGCGCAGCCCGTGGCGCCCCCGGCCCGGCGGGTCCCGAGGGTGGGGGGCAGGGACGGGAGGGGCTCGGCGGGGCCCCCGTCTGGGCCCCCGTCCCGCCGGGACCTCCCTGTTTCGCCCCCCTCCCCCGCCGTTTTCCTGCCCCCTCCCTCCCCGACGGGACTCCCCCTCCCCCAAGCCAGGGTCGGGCCCTGGCATTGAGGAGGGGGCCAAGGTGGGGGGGGGTCCGGGCGCTGCCATGGCGATAAGGACCGCGCTG
>PTEX01000012.1:8277735-8317225 GCA_003342815.1 Eudromia elegans | reverse complement strand
TTAAATGCAAGTTTTGCTCATTCGGTTTTACAAAAGCTGGACCCTCTTGCAGCGACTTTGGAGACCTCACTTACAGGTGGATGCACCGCATAAGACCTCCCAGTTGCCGGGAAGGTTCTGCAAATCCTCGCTGCAACAGGGGCTCTCCAGTGATTGCRGATCTGGATGATGATAAAGTATTTAGGCAATTGACGATGTATCTTTTTCTCAATCACTATTCTCTCTCTTCCATATAGTAATAGTTAAGTGCATTACCTTGCTTATTTTGTCAGTTGTTAACATCTAGTCCATAGTAAGCTTATTGTTTTGTTACACGTATCATTTAATTTTATATTATTTGATATTAATGGTAAATACAACTGTGCTTTCCGTTGGTGCCACATTCTTTTAAACAGCACCAATGAAAAGAGAAAAAAAGAAAAAAGAAAAAAAAAAAAGGTTTGGAAAAACAAACTTGTGGTTTAGAAAGGCACATATGTGACTTGCAAAATTAGGTGGTAATGCTACAGTGTCAAAATAAGCTACTTGTCAATAAGTCAGATATTTGTCAGGCTGTGATCGAAAAGGCTGCAGTTCAGGTTGYRTAGTATAACTATAAGAAAAGGACAGGTTGATCACAAGAAAGTGTATGTTGTGACGGCAGAAGTAGGTGTGCAATGGTGGAGCGAAGTGGAATGGTGGTATTTGGGATTCCACGGATTCAGATGGGGCTGTTTCCCCAGACGAATGTGTGGACGCAAGACTTGTGTGGAGATGGAAAACGGAAGTAGATGCTAATAGGCAACAAGGGAAAAAGGATATAGTCAAGGATTTTACTCAAAACAAAGTGATGGATAATGGATCTGAATATATTGCATGAAGAACGCAGGAATTTTTTTTTTTTAAACTACATGATATTCATCCTGACACTGGCATTCCATACTCTCCTACAGGGCAAGCCATTGTTGAGTGCATGAATCAGACCCTAAAGCGCCAACTGCAAAAACAGAAAGGGGGAGAAGGAGGTACACCAGCAGACCGATTAGCAAAAGCAGTTTATRTATTAAATTTTTTGCRGCTCCCTCAGGACAGTTCAGTTCCRCCTATGGTAAAGCATGGAGCAGGACTGAAGGGTGCCTTGAATCAAATTCGTTCCGGGTCGTGTAAAGTCCTTGTACGAGACTGGGAGACAGGAAAATGGAATGGACCTTTTGATCTTGTAACGTGGGGAAAGGGTTATGCTTGTGTCATTACAGGAGACGGTTCGAGGTGGATTCCTGCAAAGTGGGTGAAACCGTTCTTGGAAGATCTAGGACATCGCAAAAATAAAAGAGATGCTGATCCTTCTGATCAGTCTGATTTGGCCTTTCACAGAAGCATGGTCGGTGATCTAGCCTTGGACCAATGTATGGGTAACGTTGGCTAATCAGACTGGGCAAGATACCTTGTGCCTCAGCATGACTACACCTGAAAATCCCTTTTCCACATGYTTGGTGGGTGTGCCTCTGGACAATAATGAGCTGCAAGAGCTTTGTAACAGRACTAACGCCARAGCATCTTGTACCAATGGTATCRGAGATGATTGGAACTCATGGCTCTCGCAGCTAGGAYGGCCACAGGCTAACCCACCGCAAGAACTGGAATTGTTAGGATCATTAGGAGCATGGAGATGTGTGTACTTTAATTATACGGGAAAGGACCAAAGCGACTTTACTATTTGGAATGTTACCAAAACAGGTCCCTATGTGAATAGAACCCTGTAGTGTAACAACACAATAGGTAAAAATAGCATTCCTTCAGAAGCCATATGACACTGTCCAGGGATATCTTTTTATTATGCGGAGATCGTGCTTGGCCCGCAATACCATCTCATATAGTGGGAGAGCCATGCACTTTGGGAAAACTAACCTTACTAACGCCTAATAAAACTATGATCGCAGCACATAGACGGCTTAAGAGAAGTACTCATCTATTTATCCAAAAGTGTGACGACCATGTAAAATTATGGTCGAGGGGAGAAACTTTTGCAGTTTCCTTCTTTGTACCTGGAGCGGCCRCCGCAAAGGCTCTCACCCAATTAGGTAAATTAGGTTGTTGGCTTTCTAAACAGCTTAACGCAAGTGCTAGATTCGCTACTGCTTGATGTAGATTCAGTTAGGCATGCTACATTACAGAATAGAGCTGCTATTGATTTTTTACTATTGGCACATGGGCATAGATGTGAAGAATTCGATGGAATGTGTTGCATGAATCTCAGTGACCATTCTCAGTCTATACACAAGACACTTCGAGAAATGCAGGAAAGAATGGGACATATACAGGAGAATGATGAATGGGGTTGGTTCAATGGTTGGTTAGGATCTTGGGGAATTCCGGTTTGGCTATGGGGATGGATTAAAATGGGTGTATGGATAGCTGGTATGATATTGGTTGCATTAACAATGATTCCATCTTTACTGTCCTGTCTGCAAAGGGCCCTGCAGCGGATGGTGAACTCAGCATTCATTGTACATAAAGAAAATGTTGGAATTATAGATGGATATTTGGTAGATGGAGGATTTCCACTTGAAAGTGTGTTTTGATAGTCCAAAAAGAAAAAGGGGGATTTGTAGTAATGGTTTTAGAAGAATATGGATTTATGGCCTATCAAAACTCACTCTTCTCTTAGCATAACTGCAGGCTGTCTTGACATGACTGCAGACTGTGTTGGCATAACTGCAAGCCGTGCTGATTCTGCAAGGCTACAAAGATACTGCGAACAAAGAAGTAAAGACACAGAACAAAGAGGTAAAGACATAGAACAAAGAGGTAAAGACACSDAGAACAAAGAGGTAAAGACAYTGAAAACAAAGAGRTAAAGACACTGAGGACAAAGTAGCAAGAAACTTAAACTGTTTAAGTCTACAAGGATACTTAAGACAAAGAGTAAAGAACTCAAACTGTGAAGCAAGCAGGAAAGCAGGAACTCCAAATATGGGAATGGATGAGCTCAACAGGATCACCTGTAGTCCAATGAGAAGGATGTGTGAACAGATGCCTTTAACCAATCATTATGTTGCAAAGCTGACTCTGCAATTATTATAATATAAATATTGCTTTGTAACATGAATAAAGTGATTTCTGCTTGATTCATATTGAAGCCTTCAGGAGTCGTGACTGGCGTCCCGCAATTTGTTGCCTTTTTCAGGTTGAGTCATCTGTGCTATTTTATTCATTCGTCATTTTCAGCTGCCCTCCCATCACCATATCTGCATTTGTTCTTATGTCTTCTGATGTCTTTAGAGCTAGAGTTGGACTTCTCTATTAGTCAATAACAGAATATCTCTTCTCTTTTCTTCCAGTCCAAATTTTATGTTTGGTTCAGGTCCAACCTGAACAGAATATGGAACTGGATGTCAGTGAACGCTGAAGATGATCACCAGATAGATTATGCAACTATACAGTTCACACCAATGTTAAATAAGATATGCTTTGCATAAATATTTTAGGCAGCTTTGTTAATGCACAAGAATATTTACAAAATAATCTGCATTTTTAATATAGCAGTCAAGCATAAATGTTTATCTTTTGCTAGTATATCAAAGGAACTCCTTACAAAGATCTTCTTGTTAAAAAATAGAGCTCAGTAAGCAGAGATATGACAGAGAGCTTTATGGGCAGTATCTCTCCATATATATATGTGTGTATGTATTCGTGTATTTCTGTATATTAGACAAAGTAATACTACCCATTTCAAAATGATATCCAAAACCCTTTTAACTGTGTTGTACAAAATTTTACTGCTTTAGTAAGCTTTAGTTTTCCATGTTTTTAAACTTAGTGAATGTCTCTAATGTGAATGTCTTTGCTATCATTTTTCATCCATACCTGTGACCAACAAAATTTTCTTGGTAAAATGTTTAGCTACAGATGATGAGTCAGAGAGGCTTTGTGTAGTTTAAGTGGCAGATATATTCTCTGCTCTGCAAGTGGCAGAGAAGCACTGAAGTGCTTAAATGAACAGAAATCAGGTTTACAAGCACCATGCTTTGGGTATTTTAACACTTTATCTAAGAAAGATTTTGCACAGTAAATGTCAGCTCTCTCTTTTACATTAAGATATGCCTTGGGAAGTGGTGCAAATAGTACATTATGTGTCTTCATACACTACTGAAAGCTGCTAATAAGGCATCAAAAGCACTTTAGCACAGTACTGTCTTCTTTTGCCTTTTGCCTTGTTAATACCCGGAAGAAATCTCATTTATAATCTATATTCATCTAGGTCACAGAAACATACACTCTGGGACCTGCAATGCTGTAACTAGACTGTATGATTTGCCATGTTTATGACAGCTACTTGAAGATGATCTACTTCATTCAAAGACAGTTCCATATGACTTTCTTCAAGAGAATATAATTTGCTGGAGTTTCTTTTTAAGCTTTTGTCTCTGAAGCCTATCTAATTAAATCACAGTTGCAGACATGGATGCCTGATCTGACACTGAAGTTTTGTGAAGATTCTCATGTTTTTATAGGGTATTTTTGTGTTTGTTTTTTGGTATTTTTCCCCAAAGAACATAAGCCTATGGGGTTCATAGGTGTGGGGAGTTTGAGGTGGAGTTGTTTGAAGTAGGATATCAGCAATCCTGGATCATTTCAATATATGGTCAAAGTGTCTTTTCAACAGACATTTTAAATTTATTTTCCTCTCTGAAAAGAAATGCTGTCTAGGAGATTGAGCATGCAAAAATCATTGAGATGATTGGATGAAGGGATGGAGTGCTCCCTCAGCAAGTTTGCTGACCATACAAAACTGGGAGGAGTAGCTGATAGCCCTGAGGGCTGCACTGCTATCCAGAGGGACCTGGACAAACTGGACAACTGGGCGATGAGAAACATCATGAAATTCAACATGGGAAAGTGCAGGGTCCTGCACCTGGGCAGGAATAACTCCAGACATGCCTACAGGCTGGGGACTGACCTCCTGGAGAGCAGCCCCGCAGAGAGGGACCTGGGCGTCATGGTGGACATGGACAGCATGGTGGACATGAGGCAGCAGTGTGCCCTCATGGCCAAGAAGGCCAATGGGATCCTGGGGTGCATTAAGAAGAGCATTTCCAGCAGGTCGAGGGAGGTGATTCTGCCCCTCTACTCAGCCCTGGTGAGGCCGCACCTCGAGTACTGTGTGCAGTTCTGGGCTCCCCAGTGCAAGAAGGACGTGGAGCTGCTAGGGAGAGTCCAGCGCAGGGCTACAAAGATGATTAAGGGCTTGGAACATCTGCCCTGCAAGCAAAGGCTGAGAGAACTGGGCCTCTTCAGCCTGCAGAAGAGATGACTGAGAGGGGACCTGATTAATGTATATAAATATCTCAAGAAAGGGAGTGAGGAGGAGGAGGAGGAGGATGCAGCTGGCCTCTTCTCAGTGGTGGCCAGTGATAGAACTAGAGGAAACGGACACAAATTGAGGCACCAAAAGTTCCACAGGAACTTGCGAAAGAATTTCTTAACAGTGAGGGTGACAGAGCACTGGAATAGGTTGCCAAGGGAGGTGGTGGAGTCTCCTTCTCTGGAGATCTTCCAAACCCGCTTGGACACCACCTGTGCCACATGCTCTAGGAGACCCAGCGTGTGCAGGGGGGTTGGACTAGATGACCTCTAGAGGTCCCTTCCAACCATAAGCATTCTGATTCTATATGAACTTGGAAGATTTGTGGGTTTTTTTGAAATCACACATTCCTTCAATATTCAAATCTCTAAAATTAGAAAAATAGCAGGCTTGAACCAGAGCAACAAAATGGAGACCTGTTAGAGTAAAGCCTTGATAAAGGAAAGACAAATGAGAAGACCAAGCCTAGATCAAAAAAATAATATTATGAATGACTGAATCTACTCTTTTTAAGCTACTTTATATATATGCAAGAAATAACTCAGTCTAATTTTAATTATGTAAACATTGTTTGTTTGTTTGAACTGATGTTTTTGAATAGTCTCTGGATTTCTTGATTGTCCTAAATACTACACAAACATTTGGCAAAACCAATCTCCAGCCTAGATGACAACTCCAAACTATTACAGTGATCTATATTTCTGACATATGCTACACTGATATCCCTGGCTCTGCAGAGCTTATTTAATCACTGACTTGACTCCTGTTTGTTTCACTGCTGCTTGTGCTACTCACTCCTGCCGTTCCTGAGCAGCTTCCTTCAGCTGATGCACTCCCAGCTTAAAAGTTCTCCATATGAAACTTCTCAAATTCAAGTTGTCTTTCTGGATTCCAGAGATGTGCTGGAAACCAAGGACAGATGTTTCCCTCTCTGTCATCTGTTGGCCACTCTACTTTTTTGGACTCTCATGTATCTTCTAGTTTATAATCTATGTTTACATTGGTTCTTGACTAACACTAGTCCTACCAGCCTTGCTATCAGATGATCTCACACTGTGTTGTAGATTTCTCTGAATATTTTCCTTTTTCTTCTTATCTCCAGTGAGCCTCCCTTTCTTTTCTCTAGGTCTCGAATTCCTTATGGGTTTGATTCTGGTTTTGAGTATATCCTAGGAAAAAAGAAAAGAGGGAAAAAAAGGAAGGAAGGAAGGAAGGAAGGAAGGAAGGAAGGAAGGAAGGAAGGAAGGAAGGAAGGAAGGAAGGAAGGAAGGAAGGAAGGANAAGGAAGGAAGGAAGGAAGGAAGGAAGGAAGGAAGGAAGGAAGGAAGGAAGGAAGGAAGGAAGGAAGGAAGGAAGGAAGGAAGGAAGGAAGGAAGAAAAAATAAATAAATAAATAAATTATGGCCAGAGCCAAACAGAAGGAATACTACATTAACATTTGCTGCATTTTCCCATTAATTTTCTTATTTCCTAAATTTCCTTTTACATCCCCAACTCCCCAACATTCAACTCTGCAACATAAAAACTTTTTAAAATCAAAACGGTGAGGTGGGAGTATAGGTGATATTTATAAAAACAAATGGTAATGAGGTAATGTTCATAACTCCCCTATACTCCACAGGCAGGTTTTTAGGGTATTGAATTTTAACTCCACTCTACCAAAAAACTGCCTTCTGTAAACGGAAACTTTCAAAGAAAATGACAGTTAAGTATTCACCAAGGATTTCATCTTCAAAAGCAGCTGCAATCTTGTTGCCTCAGTGTCTTCTGTATATTAAAGATAACCATTTAGAAATCTGTGCCATTACTGTTAAATTCTGAGAACACTATGGCATCATAATTCTCTGTAGTTACACAGCCCCATAAATTTTATTTCATTTACTGCAAAATTCAGAATAATTTGAATAAATGTATCAATCTTTGAGCATGTAGATGTACATCTGTATTCCACTTGGTCTGTTATTGCTTTGGTTCCTACTTTTTGAACAGATCAAAAGTCTTGTTGCTGGTTCCAAACAGCTCTTTATTTAAAAGATTACAAGATTACTAAACAGGATACTAAAATACAACATTTACTTATATATCACTTATACAAATACTCTAGGGATTTGTTAATACATACATACAAAAGGGAATTTCCATGCATGGAAGAACTATTAAATAAAACTTCTCCCTACCTGCTATAAAATAGGACCTTTTATTTTATTTTTCTTGTAGTTTTTTTAATCATAAGGAACAGATATCTTTTACTTCATAAATATTTTATGATTTTGGAAATGTCACTCAGTCCGGATTTCCAAGGCACATTGCTCCATTGACAACTTTCTTTAAAAAATTACGCGGTATGATGTGGTATTGACATACCACAAGCCTTTTTTTCCTCTCCTCTTCCCCACCCCCATCCCTTTTTTTTTTTGTGGTACACATTTATTTCAGGAATGAATTAAATATTTCTGGAAAAGAAAATATATATATATATATTTAAAATCTATTTTAAATCTAAGTTTTAAGATTACAAAAACTGTTAAGCAGTTTGGATTTTCAGATGATGAATCATAAAAAGCCACAATAACACCGTCAAGATTTTAGTCCCATTTTCCATATCTGTTTTTCAGAGTAGTAATCTATTGTGATGAGCCAAAGTTTGCCTGGTATGAGGTATCATGAAACTCTTTTAGTCCACAATCTGACTACCAAGCCTCTCAGGCTCAACCAAATAACCTGGATTTGGTAGTTATTGAAATCTGATCATCAACATTGTGTTTTTTGTGTGAGTCTTAAATGTCAGCTCCTATATTTAAGACACTGGATGACAATGTCAACTTTCAATAGTAATGCTTAAAACAAACAAACAAAAATACCATGTTTTAGCTCTTTTTAGTGTTGAAAGCCTTTGAAAATGTGAATCTGATGCATCTTGTAAGCACAGTAAATAGAGAGTAATAAAAATCATTCAACATCCATCTATTAATTTACCTAGATATACTGATGTTTCATTTGAGTTTATATTTTTTGCAGCCTCAGTAATGGCTTTTGAATACTTGAGTTTGGTAATAATGAAAATATCCTTGCCCAGGTTCTTTATGGAGGTCAAACTCTCCCTCCACTTTCTTTGCTTGCAACACAGAAAAAGTTAGAAGCTCTGGTTTTACAGTCACCTCTCATGTCACTGCTTTTAGTCCAGTTCAGTCCCGTGTTTCATAGGAGCAGAACATCACGGATCAGTCTGGAACCTTGGAAAACTTCAGAAGGACCTACTCCTGCCTCTGCCCTGTTTCACAGAAATATGATAGTGGTGGCTTGTGTTTTCAGTTTGATACAGCATGGTGCAAATTGGAAAGCTAAACTCGGGAGAGCAGAGTTATAATGACTCAGCTGTGAGTTAGGTAAGCGAAAGTATGAGCCACAGCAACAATCATAGATTGCAAAATTAAATTGCATATATCTTTTAATCTGATAAATTCCACAATCTAACTGTTCTGTTTACACCACAGCCATAAACTCTTCTCAGCAACCTACAACATAGACCTGGATTACAAAACACTGAAAACAGCAAATGCTAGAATATGTCACAACCAAGACTCAAGAAAACTGACATGACTTATATTATCACCACATATTGAAATTTGAGAACAATAAATATAATTTTTAAATCTGACTCCTTTTAAAGAATAACTAGCAAACATTCTTCAGATGTTACAAAAGTATTCATTTTTCCACGCTTTTCTTTTCATGTGTATGGGCTTTAGGAAATGGTAGAGAATAAATATTCAAGAAAATATCATATCAAATCAATTTAAATCTCATTAGAAATAGCTTTGAAGTTCATGCAGATTCACCAGATGACAATATTCAGTATTTGAGAGTATAAGGAAGAATTAAAGTGAATAATTAATATGAATAATTGTTGTAATTATTCACTATTCATCTTCATTCTGTCATCTTCATATGAAGATCAGCAATGGACTATGCAGAAGAAATAGGTTCCTCTGTGGAGACAGAGAAAGGCATCAAATCTCTCAGTAATTGCCTTTTTAAAACAAAATTTTCCGCTTCAAGTGATGCTTCCAGCAGCTAAGGGGACAATCTGAGCTAATAACCCTTGAAACAACATTTTAAAATTTAGGACAATTATAAACTAGGAGAGAGCGAGAGAAAAAAAAAGCTAGAAAAAGCTGTCAGTATTTACAAAGCTTTACATATTATGGGTACTTTCTCTGACCTGAAGTTCATTCAGCACCCATAGCTGTTGCAGATACAAAACTGATTTTACAGGCAATCCAAGACACATAACCTAAGGATCCCACAAAAAGAATACGCTATATCAGGGTAAATATGTATAAGCCTACCTAATTTTTTTGTAGCTGTTATCCAGCTGCAATTGACAGCAATGTGTTCAGCAGGAGGTAGCAATTCCTTGAAGTTAAAGGAGGTTTCAGGTCAGTGAGGTGTCTCTCAGACAACAAAATGTTGCTTCCCAACTTTGTGTATCTGCGTTAATTGTTTTGTGTGTATTCTCCAACGTTTTGTGTGCTGTTTTGCTTGATTTTTCACCAATGATTAAATTTTAACTTGAAATGACATCACAAGCTATTGTATTTTCACTGACTATTCCATATTTATGGGTTTTCTTTCCTTTTCTGGTTAAGACTTCCCCTCACTCTACATGACTCACTCTATCAGCAACTCCAACATCTCCATCAAAGGCTGGGGAAAACTTAACAGGCTACCACACTTTAAGGTAAGTGTCCTACAGTGACACACAGATTCATAGTCTAATGAAAGTAAGCCATTTAAGCCATTTTAAGACAGTTAACCTGTTAAATCTACATTATAAGGAATCAACACACTGGCACTTTCAGGATAGTTTTGAATTAAAATATGGAGCATTAGAGATCAGTGGAATATGTAGAGAAGATCCTTAAGTTCTGAATATCTAAATATTCTGAAAAATAAATTGTGGATGTCTGTTTCTTTTTTCTTCTTCTTCTTTTTTATAATTATAGCATTATTTCTCAGATGATAGTCCAATTCTAATCCTACATTCTTTTAAGTCCTATACTCAAACTGCACATGCAGAGGAACAGGTCATGGCAATCTTTTTTTTTGTGTGTGTGTATGTGTTCACGTTGCCTAGTAAATAGTTCTTTTTTTTTTTTTTTTTTTTTCCGCCTAATTGCAGTGATTTTTGAACAAGCTCTATTCTGCTTAATTATTTCATATCAACACGTAATTTAGAATTTAAAGTGCCTGTAACAGGACTATGAAGCTTGCTAATTTGGGGGGGAAAAGAGTGTTTCTTAGCTACTTGAGAGCATACTGTGCCTCCAGTCTAATTCTACAACAGTTTTATTAAAAATTAAAAGGGCTATGAGTCTGCTAGAATCTTATTTAAGCAAATCTCTTAAGCAAATTAACCATTTAAACCATTGACGTCTAATGTGCTTAAGAACTTTGCTGATTTTGAGTCATAATGATTATTATAGTAATTAGTGTATGCTCAGTTACATCTTGTGAATGCAGATATTTAGTGGCCATTTAAGAAACAAACTGATTAATAACATTTGCTGTGAGGAAGAGAAGTAGGATTAGCTTTAATGAAATGAAAATACATTTTATGGCATAAAACTATCCCTCTCAAGCAGCAAAGTTAGTGTAACGACTGTATATTTTGTTTATATGTATAGCCCCGCACATACTTGATATGAATTGACTGAAAATCTCATTTATGAGAGGATTTGGATTTTATCATCTTGTTAGAGGAGAAATGCACTCAAATAACTCAACAGAAAGCAATTAGGGTTTCAAAAGCAGCCTGTCTGATCCCTTTTCTTGCCACTTGGATCACAGACTAACCACTATCCTGACAGTTTTTCTGTCCCTCCTTTCTTTCAGACTGTTTCCTTCCAGACAAGAGCCTTGGAGTCATGTGAGTCCAAGTCTGATGCAGGCATTGTTGGAGAGATAGAAAATGTGTAAGTCTTAGATGGCCTATACATTTTTATTACCATGCTGGGATCTTCACATTTGGATGGACCTGCAAGAATATCTTTAACTCCTGAAACTGCCTGTTTTTACTCAATATTTTTAAAGGGAGGGAAGGTAAAAGCCTTTTGATAACAAGTTTCAAATGGTCTAGTATTAGTTTCTCTTCTGATTTTTTTTTTCCAGAATGTTTATATTTCTCATACTAGAAATGTGTTGTGACTTTTCCAGTGATGGGTGTGAATTGGCTTTTACTTTTCATCTTTAAAAAGTTACTTTTTTGAGTATACACAAATTTAAAAAATCACAAATTTCCTGACTAAATAAACTGCTTTCCTCATTTAGTGAGTGATAAACAGGATCTGGAAGGGCATCAGGCTTTGTTCACCTTAGCATACTTTTTAAAAGTCCCATCAGTGCATGGTTTTCTTAAATTATGACCCTTCAACAGCAGGAGTCAAGAAATTAATCTACAACATGAAATTTGAAATTGCCAGATAATAGTTAAAAGCCAGTTCACAGTATTTCCTTTCTTACTTAGACCTAATTGCTAGTAATTTAAAGGGGACGGTATACAGAAAATCAGGGTATCTCTGACCAGTACACAAAATCTCATATGCATGCAGGGGTTTGAGGTGTTCCATTAAGAAACTGTAAGATTCTCCATACAGTTTATGGACAGTACCAAGTTAGTTGGTGTATGTTGGTGTGCTTTATAAAACAGAAGAGCACTATATCGTAACAAATATATTGAAATCTCAGTTGTGTACAATACATCATGCTTAGAAACTAGATTTATTTGCAAATGTATTGGTCCAATTAATCTCAAGTAGGAAAAAATCACATTCAAGAAACAACAATTGCAAAAAAGACACAGTTATGTTATCATCTTTATGATTTTCCATAGTGTATTTCCACACAAGTATGATTTTTAAATAAGATAACCATAACACACAGTTACCTATAAACTAAATATACACAGTTTTCTTCTGCTGTGTCAGTAATATGAACTTCTCTTGAGTATGTATGGTCTTCTAGCTTTGTTCACATGTAGCTGTCGTTTCAGAATATAGGGATTTTTTCTCTTCATTATTTCTTTATCTTGGCTTGAATTCTCTAGATCAAAAGCATCTTGCTGAAGTAACTGTGGAATGCAAGAAGAGACACCATGGTACCTGGTGCTTGATTTTGGGGGGTTTTGGGTTTTTTTTGGTAATGAAAATCAACACTTCTTAGTTTTACAAAATATCTTAGCAATTCCCATAAGGAAAAATCTTTACCATAGTTTTAGCAAAAACAACAACAACAATAAAGAACCAAGCAAACAAATAAATACTAAATTTAGATAAGGCTAGAGATGAGCTGAGTCCTGCAGGGATGATATTTAAATTCCATTGTTACCAATTAAAGTGCAGGCTTACACTACAGAAACTGGTATGCCCTTCTCGGATAAGGACCCAAACTTTAGTGAAAGCTTCCTAATAACTGTCACTCTAGAAAATTTAGTTTATCTTTTAAAAAATCCTAAACCAACCACAGCTTGCTGTCTTTAGCTTTGAACCAGTAGTTACTATCTGTAATTTCCTACAATGAAAAAATCAGTAACTAAATTTTTAAAAAGTACAAGAAAATCAAAGCTATGTCAATAAACATATGTTATATAGGGTTTTGGGGGTTTTTGATTCTTAAAGTATTTGGCTAATATCTAGGCTTTGGCTTATATCTTAAGAGTACATTCATTGTATTACCTCATTCATCCATGGCCAAATACAATTCTACTGTCTAACTGAAAGTGAAATTTTTATTCTCAATCATGATTTCCCTAAAGAATCAACTCTTTTACTCACTTAATTACTCAATAAATGAATAATCATGTAAACTTTTCATTGAAATTAATGCAAAGATTCATGGTTTCAACTGAATAGGAGTCAGTTCTGGCGGAAAAGAATCACAAGAACTACCCTCATACTTATTGTTTATTTCAAGCCTTCTTCAGTCTCCCTCCTTCTACCTCCAACCCTTCTCCTTTCATTGTATAAATCCTTGCACTTCATAGCCTTACTTGTAAGCTGAAAGAATATAATCTCACATGCTACTGCATACTAATGCTGAAAGTGATGATTCCCAGCTATCACAAAAGGTGGTGGGATTGCAAAATAAGGAAACCATGGTTAAGACATAAGTGCTATCATATATTGTATGACCTCTCAGCACAAAATGCACTGATGAAGAGTATCCTCAGAAAATTCAGATTTTCAAAATTCAAATTAAATTCATATTTTCAAAATTCAAAATAAAAAATCAAAATTCAAAAGAATCTGTCACTGCAGACTTTGGTACAGGCAATCCAAGCAGATACACAGTATTGAGAAAGAAACTTCAAATACAGAGCTGTGGTTCAACAAATAAAAAGGATGAAGATTTAGTAGATTGTCCATGAACCTAACAGAGCTGAAGAACCTTTGTTTGCTGGAAAGTGAGTAGTGGTCTATCTTTTTTCCCTTCTCAAAGTAGCTCCTAACACAATATGCAACACTGCAAGTAGTGTTCCTCTGTGTAATCACGACAGTATGATAAACACCACAGATGGATTGTAAAACACTGTTTAGGACCAGGGATCTCATACACACACACAGAGTGTCAACTTCCAAGGTCCTCTTAAGGGGCAGTGGAATAAAAAAGCAGGAGTTCCCCTGCTGCGGGTTTCCTAGCAGTGATAAGGAGGATTAGATAAGAATATTTCACACTTATCTGTTGGTTCTCATCCAAAAGAGACACTTAGATCTTCAAAAACTAGATAGATATAATACATAGACATATTCAAATATATAGCTAAAATAATATAAGACTTAAAAGACAGCAGAGATTATCAACAAGATAAAAAGAGAAAAAAAATCTTGAATAATATGAGGAAGAGGTAATTTAAGCCAAGAACACCTGAAGTTTAGGAAAAAACACAGGACATGGATTTTAAAAGATCTATAGATAGATTAAAAAAATCCTAAAAATGGAATAGTGTTTGAAAAAATTATTTGTGACCATTTGTTTTACCTCCCAATGCTGAAAAGCTCTGCTGTGACAAACTTTTTGGAGTTGATATACTGTCAGCATTGCTTCCAAGTTGAAGCTATCCAGAGCAGCAGGAAACTGTCCTCCTGAAATGAGATCTTCTTCATCTACCTCTGCTGTTTCCCCCACTTGGTTATTTAGGTTGTTGATAAGATTGCAAGCATTTAGCAGAGTCATTTTCCAGGATGGAAGTTTTGCTCTGTTAATCTGAAAATACAAATGCCCGTCAGTTAATGCTTTGCAATTTTTGTTCTATTTTTTAGCAATAATGTATGACAACCATTTTGGTAGCAGCAAGTTTGTTTGAAGTCCTTTTCATTTGCTCAACTTTAAGCCAATAATTAGAGAGAGCTGAAATTAGGGCAACTCGTTTATTAAATGTATACTGAGTCTGCCTCCCATTGCCTTACCCCCCAGGTAGATATACAGGATGAAAACATAAAGCACTACCAAACCAGAAAGGTAGCATTTCATATGCATTGCACAGGTCCAAGCAAAAGCACTAATGAAAATTAATAAAATATAAACTCACAGGTGTAAATGAGGACAATGATTCAAGCCTATTGGACAAATTCCCAGTCCTGGATTCCAAGCGAGATGCCTGTGGTTAACACAGCACTCCTCCCCAGCTCAGAACAAATGCCAGTCATTTCAAAATTCCCTGAGAAAAGGCACAGAGTCCCTGCCCCAGGGCAATCTCTCTGATGAGGCTGGGTCTGAAGCCATGTAATCGGTATGCCCCTGGAATTTTGGAGACTGGCAAGTGACACATGTGAGAGAGTAGAAGCTAAGGTCTGCAGGCTGGGATGAAGATGGAGCAAAGCTGTGCGGAAAATGGGCACATAATAACCAATTCAAAATCAATAATAAACAATTTCTGATTGGAGCCTGCACTTAAAAACTGAGACAAGCAGTAGTTGGGTGATCCTCAGTGGACATGTTTAGAGCGTTACAGAAAAGGATAAACAAATTGAGACCTTTGGTTTGACCAAACAGCATGATTTGACCCAAATTTTCCTTGATCCAATAACTTACCTTCTTTATGAGTTATTTAGCTTTTAAACTCCCTTTAAAAAGAAAGAAAAAAAAAAGGGGGGGGGGGGGGAAAGGCTTTTCAAGCCAAAACGCATCTGTAAAATACTCCAAAGAAATATTACTACTTTTCCATATTTTTTTCCAAGCAGTTATAGCAGGCATTTTGTTTAGTTTTGACTATCAGTAGATAATTCTTGTTGATGAGTACAGAAATTAGATTTCCTAAACTAGATACAAAAATCTCCAGTCAAAAGCCAAACAATAAATTCCAGTATGTAACTGGCCAGTGTTTACCTGATGTGCAACTTAGGCTCAGAACTGGAAAGTGGTTGTCACTTCTTTTCCTAGATATAAAAATGTATGTGTACATACTACAGTAACATGGACATTGGATTTTACTTAGTGGCAAAAACATTAAAATAAGTGTGGATATTGTATTTACTTAGTAGATCATTAAAGAGTCCTTAAACCTAGTGCTTTTTTAAGGCACTTTCCTAACAAAGAGGTATTGCATGCAAGATTGTGCATGCTGGTCTTATTTTATTTTATTTGGAATAAAAATAAAATACAGAGGAGAAAGGAAGAAACAAGAAACTGGCATCACTAACAGCATTACTTAAAAGAAATTCCCCATTGCTCACTTTTCTGTCCTCCAATATACACATAAGTTTCTAAATCCCAGCAATTTAGTCTTTTATTAAATCACCTCAGGTTTCTGACAGCACACCTCAAAAAATGCATTTTGTTTTGAGGATAAGAAAATTTTGTTCAGTAGTTTGAAATTGTTTCTTCATTGTTTACTTTGGACTTATCTGTTGTCTCTTTCAGATGCCACAATTAGTCTGTTGAATTATTTGAAAAGATTTCACCAAAACTAATCTCTTTACACAATACCTTACTTAACAGCAGTTAAATTAGAAGGAGAAAAAAAAAAGAAAAAGCAACAAGTTTACATTGCAATTGAAAGATCTTCGGTATGTATTAAAAATATGTGTGAAATATTAAAACACAGATTTTTTTTTTTTCCCTGCCATATGGGGATGTTTTTTCAAGGCACTTCTCAAACCTTGATATATGAAAGAAATGTGAGTTATCACTTCTCTAGCTAACTTGCAATAAAGAATTAGATCTAGAAGTAATGCCACATGAGCAAACAGGAGTTTCAGGTCAGGCCTGAGATTATTGAGGTGTATGGGAAGGAGAGAAAAGAGGACAAGGCACTTTCATATGTTTTCCTCATAATTTATAGAGCCTTTTGATCTAACTTTACTACTTTACATTAGCTTGATGCATGTCTTTGTTTAAAAAAAACTACTTTTTTTTTTTCATATATATATTGGTAAAAGACCTAAACAGCAACCTGAAATTCATCATAGCTGTTACTTACTAAATAACGTGGAAAAAAATCTGATGATCAGACCTTGTGATGTCTGCAAAGCATACCTCATGGGTAAAGTTAGTCTAGTTCCTGTTAATACCAAGCATACATCACTTCAAAATATTTTTCCTTAAGTGCACGTTCTGAGCTACACTGCCACCAGCTCACAGAATGAGACTGAATTGCTTTAAAAATTTTAGTCAAGAGTGAAATAATTTCTTAAGTGAAAATGGAGCTCTCCAGGTCATGCCCAGACACTGAAAAGAGCACTTGTGTTACTGTATATATATATTGCTGTATATATATTACTGTATATGTATAATATACTGTTAGTCTGTTATACTGTTATGTACTACAGAAAGCATTAAAACCAGGAATCTGTATTTTATAGGCTATGTGAAATATCTATGTGAATGTACTAAAGGAGTCTACATAAATACAGTTTTAGATGACCATAATCCAAATGTTCATTCTTTTTCAATACGTGATATATTTTCCACTCAGGCCTAAGCAATACCAACTACAACTGTTCAAGACATGTTTTGGAAAATAGCTATTTAAGAACTCAATAAACCTGTATCTGAGATGGAAATTTTTGAAGATAAGCTTGAAAAAAATCTAGGAGTGATCTGATGGAACAAAAGAGACTGCATTATGAACCTGGACTTAAAAATTTTTCATTTCTGGCTGAATGATACTCCCAGATATCTTACAAATACAATTTGTGTACTAATATATTTTATTTGAATGTTAATAGTTTAATATGTTTTAATAATGCCAAAATTCATACTTCTCAAACTTTTTTTTAGATAAAACTCTTTTTCTGAAATTTTTATCTTTATGTAGTAAAAGCAAATAAATTCTAGATTCATAATCAAATGAAATTCAAAGTAACTTAGGAATATGTAAAACATTCTGATTTTGCTTAGATAATGCTAGAGATACTATAATCTGGAAAAAAAAGAAAGCTTTTTAAGACGCCTTTCCTAGGGCACTGCCTTTTACTTAGTTTTGTTTCACAGATTTGTTTACATGGAACATCAGGATGGGTAATGGCATGGAGAGCACTCAGGTAACATTAGTAGTATTATGGAGGGTATCTGTAATATTCAGTAGCATAAACTATTAGGTCAGCAGGTCTGCACTGCCTTCACCTATGTGCTTCTATGATTCTCTATATATACTCTCTATATTTAAGTAGATATAGTATAATGTTCTGCTGCAGCATTAAGTTCTCCTGTGGTATACCCTAATGCCTGTAAATGTAATGAATTTGTATACAATGACTGACTCAGGAAGCCAGGAGCTTCTGCACAGCTAATAAGCTAGTCTGTCTGACAAGGTGGACTAGGCATATGCAGTCAGGAATAGGCATCCTGGAACAGTAAGAAACCGAGAGGTTCCAAGATTTCAGAATAATTTAATGTGAGAGTGGGGATCCCAAAGGCATAGTATATTCTTTGATGACTTCCTTCAAAGAAAAAAAAAAAATTCTTTTTTTTCCTTTACCCCTTTTTCTTTAAGCTAATATTTACTCAAGCTTTTTTGAATTCTGCTGAGCATTTTGGGAGGTGAGAATAGAGCTAGTTATTTGATGCAAAAGAGGAAGATAACATGTAGTTATCTGTGCATTTGAGACACAGATCTTCCAAGCAACTCTTTGGATTTTATCTTAGAGGAAAGGCAAATAAAGGACTTTAAGGACATGTTTGATCCTTCTATCTTCCTTGTGATGTAAGAGCAGGGAAGGGTGATAGACTGCATTAAATGCTGAAGACATCACTGTAAGCATGGACGTACTTCTTTACAGATGGAGAGTGCTTCAGCACATGAATGACTCTAAAGAGTAATTTTTAAAAAGCTGCAAGACACTGTGAAATCATAAGCATCCATACGGAATTTTTTTCCATAATATTGTATAGACTCATGAATGCTGCAAAAGATGAGTACTTAATTTAAAACACCTGCTACAGCCTTGATACCATATTTCATAAGTGCCCTCTCACGAAGAAGGTTCAGGCACATGATAGGAATCAAAAGTGATAGCTCACTTTTCTGCATTTTTAAATTTGGATTTTCATAACCATGTTTTTTGTTATTCTAGGCTTTTCAAAGGATGCTGCAAGAAAGTTTACACATAAGCAAATATCAAAAATACAGAAGCCTTCAGGCAGGCTTTATCCTTTACCATCCTCTAGCCACAGACTTATTTTTTTTTCTTTTTAATTGTCATGAAAATATAATTGCATTTTCTGTTGACATTAAGCAACATCTGAATAACTAGAACAAAGAATTAAAGTATTAAGCCCTTGAAGCTTGTTTCAGGATTTATCTTTTAATGTGTTGTTGAAGAATATACTGCTGAAGAACTATTAGACACGCATGTATGTCTTCATTTGTGGAAACAGAAGCTTTGAGAAACTGTTTCTCTGACAGCCTATCTAATACATATGTTATGTTCAACACTTGCTGCTTCATCTGCGTGAATATGAGCTTGAAAAAGAACTTTTGTCTATTCGTAACAAACATGTAAATTGCTGATTATTTGGCCTCTTGTCAAGAAAATGTTGTTAATAATAGTTTCATAGTCATGTCCCCATGTTCTTTTACTCTATGAAGAAATTCCTAAACCCAAATCAGCATATGGAGTAACAGCTTTTGTTTTATGACTATTAATTTTATATGTATATAGAAAAAGTTCTGCATAAAACTTCACTTATAGATTTGACTCAAAGTGAATTTTGCTTTCATCAGACATAATCTTATTGCAAGCACATTTCCTCATATAACTTTACATCTCTGTACATAACACGGTTTTGACAGTTTAATGAAAGTACCAGTATTATGAGCGAGGGACACATTTTGTGTGTCACATCAACACCTTTAAATTTCCTTTGAATTAGAAGAAAATTTTCTCTGAAAGTAACGTCAATCACTGAACATTTAGGTCTAGACCATAGGTTATTACTTTGTGCAAAGACTTCTAGGTTTGTAATGAGAATTTATTTGCTCTCTACTTGTCAGCTAAAGGAGGAAAAATAATTACCTTTGATGTATACATATTGGTCAATAAATCTGCTTCTAAAGCTTTCATTTCCTCTGCTGAATCTGGGAATAAATTAGAAACATACGTTTATTATTTTATCATAAATCATAATCATAAATGAATTCAGCACACAGAATTTAGACACATCAATGAGTTCTGAAACAAACAAAAGATAGATGTGTCGTAATGTCATCTAAACAGACTGAGTTTTCAGGTAATTGCAGCATAAGATAAAAACACTATTATAAAATGGAAACTCTTTGCCTTTTTAAACCTTGATAAAACACATTGCTGTGAGTAGAAAAATTCAGTAATTTCAATTCACTGCTAGAAAAGACCATTTGCCGTCATTTTTTTTTTTCAAAGAAGTGAGATTTTTCATTCAAAATGAAAAGGTGATTGTCACCTTTGTTAACTTTAGAAGAAGATTTTAAATATATATTTTTATAGTAGTTTTGAGTACTTGTTAACCTTTTTTTTAAGTTATTTTTGGATAAATAAAGAATAATTTTACTGATGAGGGGTTTCAGAAAGATCAAAGTTTGCCATACAAGCAATATGTACCCAAAAATAAAATATTCTAAATGAAAGAAAATCCTTAGGATTTTATTTACTATTTTAATTCATTTTTAATAGCTCTGCATTTGAAAGACTTGTGATTTGATAAGTAAAATAAATGCAACTCTTGAAAAAGAAAACAGTCAAAAACATTTCTGCTTTGGACATAAGCACAAGGAAGAATTGTTTCTTTGAAAATGTAACACAATCACATCTCAAAGATGAGCTATATACAGAAATCAGTTAAACCTTTTGCTGAAACAAGGTTCTGTTTAGTCTTTATCCTCCCTGTAATACTGTCCGTCCAGACCCAAACCATACACCTATATTTAAAAACAAAACTAAAGCAACATCTAACCCACGTCAATAAAATCCAAGCTCTGCTTCATTAAAATTATCTATGTTACCATTATGTAGCATCCACAGAACATCTGTGAAGACAATCTATTCCTTAATTTGGGGAGTCATCACCATTATTAGCTTCCACAAGAACATAGGACTGAAAGGCACTTTTTGTAAGTAAGTCCATACTCGATCTCTGCCAGCATAGGAAACCAATCATTATATTAAAAAAAAANCATGCAATAATTAAGATTATTTTTTCTTCTCATGTTTTTTCAAGGAATTTCTGCAAATCATCTCTAATTATTCACCACTGTCTTCTCACTTCAAGACTAATTTCTAATTTTCAAGACTAATTTCTAATTATAAAATTGTTTGTGGCTAGTGTACCACAAACATACAGACCATAGTCTCTTTCATTATTAGTAGTACTTTTCTATTTCTAGTTTTTACCTAACTTATGTATTCTTGAGAGCAATCACAGCTATTCCCATCTTAGATTTTTAGTGTCTATTCACATCGTGGTTACCAAACAAATGCAATGTCACCATGCTTTTATCTCAAGCTTTTAGGAATAAAACATTGCCCTGGAAACCGCATACATCACTGCAAAGTTCTCTTCAGAGCTATTAGACTCTCACCTAGTCAGGTCTCGTATAACAGACAGACTGTTTCCCAAGACCTCAGAATGGTCTTCCACAGTGCTTCATGTAATCTGAGTAACTACTTTAACATCTAATGCTTACCATTAGCTAAGGCAAATAGTTCTCTGGCACATTCTAGGATTTAACTTGCCTTTACGTTTGAAAAAACCTTAGTCTCTCACAGGAAGGCTGACAAATATGCCAGCCTAAGTATGACCAAGTCTGCTACATCCTCAAACACTTCCAGCTTCTTTTAAAGGGAGTTTTTAACAGACACTCGGTACAGATGCTCATGTTCCCCTTTTTTGTTACTAGCATGCTACAACTGCTCACTCTTACTTTTCCCAAGGAGGTTTTTTCTTAAAAATGTTGGATAGCCACTATTAGCTTCTCTCTTGCCTAATGCTTTCCATTTCAGCACTACCTGTTGTCAGTGCTACCTATTCTCAACTACTTTACCATTAATAATGCCAGTTCTGCTCAGCCTCACAAAACCCCATGTTGAATAGGTAAACATTAAAAAATGTCTTGATTAAGCGGCCTGGAGACCATTCCTTAGGAGACTGTTCCAGATTCCCGAGTGAAGAAGGATGCAAAGCTTGGGTGTCTATTCAGAAGGGAACACATGCAGGTAGAACAGGAAAGAGGGGGTAAAAGGATAAAAAGAACAGACTTTCAGAAAACACTGAACAAAAAGCCAGATTATATATTATTGTTCATATTGGCAGAAAATCCACATACTTTGCTGTTCTCTTGATCATTCACCCCAGATTCACAATACTGTTTCTATTCATATGTTTGTAATCTACAGGAATAGTTAAATTCTGTAAGGACACACTTTCCCCCAAAGACAAACATTTTCAAAAGAAAATGAATCTGAATGTTTGGGGTTTTTTTTATAATTGTCCATATTAATTAAAATGGACTCATCTCTTCCAATGATTTTTTCAAGCTGTCATGAAATATCATGTCAATTACACATACAAATTTGTTTCTTTTTAGGAGTCTATTTTAATTTCTATTAATATCATTGACTTGAATGAATTTTCAGACAGGTTCTACAAACAGCAGAGCTGAATATTCTTCACCAAAAGTATTAATCATATTTTCACTTAAAAAAGCTCTATACATACGAGGAGAGAATGATAAATATCAAGCATGGTCATACAGAATAATTATATTTGAACTGTGATGAATATAAACCACAAGTATCATGTGTGCTACAGTTTTCTTCAGTTGAATACACAATGGAAACTTTCATCTAAAGGGAGAGTTATGAACTTGTGAACCCTCTAAATTTTGTGGAGTTAAAAAATAAAGTAATCCACAAATTAACAAGGCTGGCTTTTGAAACCTATCTTTAAAAACCTTTGTTTCTATGACACCTATTCTTTTTATGTATATGTATAAAAACATTTAATTACCACAAAACTCTTTTTTTTTGTGATATACACCTGAAGTCACACACACACACATACACTCAAACTTGGCTGTGCCATTTTCCAAAAGACCAAGCAATACATTTTAGTGTATTATCCTCTTTTTCAAGTTTCTAAAACAATTTTTGTTGGAATAAAGACATACTTCCTATTACACGGTCTGCATCTGGTTTGTCATTTTTGCTCATCCCTTCAAAACAGTCAGCAATTCTTTCCAGACTCCTTAACTCTATTTCAGGTAACTAAAAGGGTCCAGTGTAAACCTGAAGAAGCAGACATATAATCATGCTGATTTGTATTATGGCAGGGGTTGTGGAAACTGTAATTTCTATGAAAGTTTGGAATCAGGCAGTGCTGTGATTAGTAAATCACAGATGAGGTACCACTGTGCACATTTAAGCAAGGGGTCTATACCTGTTTCTCTGTGACTAGCCTACAGCGGCATGCACTCTATTGATGCTCTTTTTCATGCTGTCTGAAGGAAACGTGAATACGATCACAGCAGCAAAGGTAAGAGCATTCCTGGATGAACCCTGTTAGCAGAGGTGGCTGCTGGGCACCTCCAGGATGCAAATATGGGATGTAGCCCCTAGTCTCGCTTGAAGGGGCCGAGAGCACCTCAGTTGCTCCTGCTGAACTTGTCGAGAGAGAGCTGGGAGGAAGAAGCAGCAGGAGCAGGACAGGAGCCAGCACACGAGGACCTACCTGAGCAGAGGCTGCCGGCGGCCAGGGCCAGCAGTGCCACACACACCAGCTGGGCTCTCATCGTGCTGTGCCACTAGCAGGGCAAGTCCATAAATCCTAGAGAGAGACGGACAGATAGAGAGACACAGAGAGAGACAGAAGGACAGAGACACGGAGTGGCTGCGCGGCAGCTCCGCTCGGCTGCGCTGCTCCCCGCGGGCAGCTGCGAGACCATGCGGAGCGCCGGGACCCTTCCCCAACTATATAAGCCGTGCGGTGATGTCACGGCAGCGCTGCCGGCGCCTCCCGAGGAAGCGCCCTGCCTCCTCCCTCCTCCTCCTCCTCGTGCCGCGGCCGCCCCGCCGCCGCTCCGCGCCCAGGGGCGCTGACGCCAATCGCCGCTTGACGCACGCGGAGCCCCCGTGGCGGCGTCTGGGGGTGCGCGGAGCCCCGCGGAGCAGTGGTGGGGTGAGGGAGGTGATGGTGCGCGGAGCTCGCGTGGGGGCGCGCAGCGGCTCCCTGTGCCCGGAGGCGACGCTCTGCTGGCCGCAGACCGCTACTTTATAGATGCATATACATATATATTGTATATACATGTGTATATATTTAAGTAGCTTGGGCAGCTGGTGGCAGTAGAGGGGGAGGGAAGCAGCGGGGCAGGAGTGCGGGCAGTGCTCGCTTTTACCTGTCTTCCCCGTAGGATATTTTTTTAATATATATTTTTCTTCCTCTCCAAACTCGTACGGGCCTGACTGATAGGGGCGCGTGGGGGAGCGGCCGGTGCTGCGCGACCGGGGAGAGTCTGCGGTGCTGCCCCGGGAGGGGAGAGCGGGGCCGCAGGAGCCTGTGCTGCCCGTCCTGCACCACCCGCCCTGCACCGCAGGACGACCAGAACACGAAACGGGCTCTCCTCATCGTGCCCGCCTTGAAATACTATTAACAATATAATTAACAATAGCAATAATGATACTAGAAGGTGAAAATAACCCAAAACAGAGGGGCAGGGCAAGGTAATGGTTAATACATGAGTATCTGTGTAAAACTGAAGATTGGTGTCAGCCTCCATCACTATAGTGCTTTTAGTGTGATTTTTTTCTCAGATCCGGACAAATGTTCCATCTGTTGAATGCACATATTTACAATGTGGAACATCTTGCTCTCGGTGAATGCGTTTTGGGGCTGATGCACATGCCACATATAGCAGGAACCCGCTTGCCGAATGCAAGGTTCTGTTGTCATCTCCACTGCGGAAAGTTTCCTCTAGAAAAAAAAGACAAAGGGCAAATGTGAGTGATGGCAGTGATGAGATCTGCGTTCGTATATGAAAAACTGAAATAGATGTCACATAAAGCGAAAACACACAAAATTATCAAAATCCTGCCACAGAAAGCACGCAGTGAGAAAAGTTTAACTAACTGATCTTCCTCCCCGAATCACCATTTGCAGCAAAGCAAAATTTAAACTTACAACGTATTTTGTTTCATGCTCGAATAAATATAAACAGTAACTACCATTTAGTACAGGGCTGTGATTTTAGATGTGTCTTGAGAACACAGATTTTTGCATTCTCTTGGGAACACATTTTTCTGCTTTATTAAGCAGGCTTTAAGTGATTTGAAAAAATCACACTGTACAGGCTCTGCTAGTCTGCCAGAAAGTTTTAGCTATAGCTCATCTACTTTAGCACAGAGGTTAGATTAGCTGGCCACTCACACCCGCCTCTAGACCTATTTTCTATTATTTCCATGATGTGGAAAGACCAATCTGCAGATGATTTTGCTCTGTGGGTGTTCTGCAGTTCAGAAAGCTCTATGAATGAGAATCATATTTCATAGATATTTTCTAGTGCCTTCTCTCTGTCACAGATTTCTTCAATAGTGTAATTGCCCATATTCTTATGTAACTGGAATTTATGAGTGATAGGATATTTTTTCCTCAGGAAGACAGTAATTGTCAATTTTCCTGCCATTAAAATCTGCAATCACCTAATTGTTGGAGGTTTTTTTCTTTCTTTTCCTTTTTAATTCTGAGATTCCAATTCTTAGTGATTCCAAGGGGATGAATGTATGACATGTTATCGTCTTTTTTTTTTTTTTTTTTTTTTTATCATTGCTGTGTTTTTACCCTTTTCCTGGAAAACAACAAAGCAGAAACTTCAGTGTCCAAAATCTTTGCTTTCTCATAATCTTGAAAGTTCTTGACATACTATCTTCAAGTACAAGCATGACTGAACTCAGACCATCAAGCAATTTTTTTTTTTTCTCAAAAGAATGAAATTTCTTTCTATTCCCCAATTACTCCTTCATTTACTTTTTTTCTGTCTTTTGCCTGCACTTACGCTATCTTCTGCTGTTCCACTAACATTTACATGCTAGGAATTTTAAGCATTTTTACAGTGCATTCCTCAAATTATCTGGACTTCTGGACTTCATATAATATTTTTCTTCATGAAAAGGGTTTATCTTGCAGAGGAACTAAATCCAGAGAAAAATTAATAAGAAAAAAAAAAGTAGTACTTTCATCTCAGATCTCTTTCTTTTTACGTTTCTTTTTTTTTTCTTTTATTTTTTAGTAGTTCTCAAGCTACAGAAATCATGTACTGGTCTTTGTTGGTGGATGTCAGTGTTTCAGTCTGTCTTTACTTGCCCTCAACATGTGGTTTAAAAAGCCTGTCCAGGTTCATACCTCAGTTCCCTTCACAACTGAAGATAATAAAACAGGCAAATGGCCAATCCATGAATGAACAGGTACATGAACCTCCATTGGAACACAAAACTAAAGTATGGGTGACACTAAGCACAAAAGCTGTAATCACAAACCAGAAGGAAAAAGGAAACTTTGCTAATAATCTGTCAGTAGCAGGTGCTGGAGACCATAATAAAGAATAGTTGATTCTCCAGTTGGTGAGGTCTTGGAACCTCAGTGTGTGAGTGAATGGAAGGCTGAAGCTGCTGAAAGATGAACTGCTGAAGACTTGTTAAATATATTCATCTTGCTTGAGAATTTACATGGAAATATTTTTGTAGACAGACCTTGCTGCAGGTATAGAGGCACCTGCAAGAGGAATTGTCCTGGAAGAGGACAGCAAGAAGTTTAAAACACCAAACTGTGGCTCAAGATTTGTCTCACTATGCCAAATTTTTATTTAGTTGTGATGATTTAAGCTATTTTACAACAACACCAACTTGACTTGAACTTGTTTGAGTTCATATAGTGGGAAGAAAACTTTGGTGAGTCAAGTTCATTTCTATCATGTTCTTGAGGAACAAGCACCAGCAAACAGTAGGACAGACAGGAAAGGGTATTCAAAACATCTTTAAAGTGTAAAGCATGACTAGACACTGTAGCTGAATTTCCAAGGCAGTGTGAGTCCTCTGTTTCTTGTTCTTTGAGCTCAAGATACGTATCTAGAATTTTAGTTCTGTTTGGTCAGGAGAGTGATTTTCAGGCATTGATGCTATGTTTACCTTCTGAAAATCCCTAGTAAGATCCCAGGAACCAATTGTGCTGCAGGGGAGAACACAAGCAGCTTAAAGGTAAGGGAGCTTGTCGGGTGCCGCGGCGGTTGCCAGCCCGACCGTCACCGCCGCTGCTTGCCGGCCCGACAGAATAGGCCCCCTCCGGCGGGGGGATGGCAAGCCGCCGCAGAGGATCAAGGTGGGCTGGCGCTACCGGGGCGTGGAGCCAATCCGAGGCAGGTGAGAGCAGGGGAGTCACCCTCCCCCGTATCACTCACACACCACTCGCGGGCCCAATCCACACGCACACAAAGACACTCACACACAGGGGTTGGTTGCAGAACAAACTCCAACTTTATTGAGGGGCTGGCAGGAATATATAGGGGAGCCGTGCCGCTCTGACACTCCTGGTTGGTGGAGATGTAGCCACCCTGTCGACCCCGATTGGTGGGTGATGATGCTCCCAGCCACGATTGGCGGCCCCAGGATCCGGCCAGCTATTGGCCGCCTCCTGTGGCGGGAGACCACCAGGCCCTAATTGGTCAGAGGCTCCCGGTCTGCCCAGCAATGCTGATCAGCCCAGGAGCACTCCGGCCCCCACCTTACCGGGGTCACCAGGAGGTCAGGCGGCCAGCTCTCCCATATATTCCTATGGACCCTAATTAACTATATACAATATGTACATATATACACATGGAGGCTGCCTGGCTTGGTCCTCTCCCATGCATAAAATGAATTGGCAGGACTGCCGTCCTGCAATAGGAGCTCAATCCTTACCATGCTTGACCTATGAAAAATGTTAGGCACCTGCAGTACTTCAGTTCTGATCTCCTTCAGTCACTCTGCCTCTTTCAGTTTATAAAATTTCCAGAGGTTGTGCCCTTCAAGGAAATCCTGAGGAGGTATCTGCATAATGTGCAAGAATGATCTGGTAGAGGAAAAGCATAAACAACCACCATACTATACGAATCAGTGATATTTCTTAACATGCTGTGAATCTATGACACATTTTACAAGGAGCTGCAGGTCAGCAGAAGCCTCTTGGACACCTAATGGCTGCAGAGGTATTTCTGTGTGTTTTAAAGTTCAGGAGTTGGAACCTGCGAACCTGTCCTTCTGTGCAGACTCGACATAGGAGCGCAGAATGGCAAGGCTTCTTTTCTTGAAACTCTCACATTGAAATGGTAATTACATTTCAGGGGATCATAATTCTCAAAGATTTTTTAAGTTTCATCTCAACAGATCTGAAATATAATTTCTTCTTTTAATTTTTTTTTTTCTCACAAAACCATAGATTAGGCTTTAGATTTTCAAGACTTTGAAATTCGTAAGTTTTCTCGTGACAATAAAACAGTTCTGTCTTGCAGAACAAAGCAAATATAGTATGTATGCAACTACACAACATACAGCTAAAGCTCCTGAGGTTGTGAACCTTATGGTCATGCACATACTTTTACATATATATGCATCTTTATCTATTTGGAAATTGTTTAGGAAATCAGGAAAAGTGATTTAGGATAAATAAGATCATTCAAAATGTCCCCTTAGGGCATAAAAAAGAAAAATATTTCCTCCTACTCCCATTTTCCATTCATTTTCGCTAGGATCCTTTGGCCTGAGAAGGCAAACACTGCAGTTTGGAAATGCCACCACAGTGTGTCATGGGAGTTATGCTTTGGACACCTCCTGCTAACTCTCACCTCTCTAAAGTAGATTCCCAGACCAGGCTGCAACTTTTTTATTTCTCTGATTACACATTTTCCCCAAATACCTAACTTAATTATTCACATGTCTCTTGTGAGGTATACATTTTTTAAACTTAAATTCCAGGATATAACATATACAATAGCAATGAGTGAACACCCTGATGCAACTTTGTTAAAAATACAATGTTCATATAATCCACTGTTCACCAGAGAGGTCATGCTTTGAAATTCTATATTAAAGTGATATTATTACAATTTGCAAAATTCTTCTATTAATAGTATTATGGTTGGACTGATCAGATGACAGTGATAATAATCTACAATTCCAAAAAGAATGAAATCAATATGAATTCAGTGGGTTTACTATCCTATGAGATTTGAATTTTGGCTGCAATTTAGTTGGAACAATATAACTGCAGGTAATATGCACTCTCATATTATTCTGATTTAATTATGTTACACAAGTTAAAAGTGGATTCCACACTCTTGAAATTCTTGAACTCTTGAAAACATTCTATTTTGCCTTTCCTACCACCTTCACATTTTTTTTTCCCCTAAATAATCATGCTGTTATTTCCTTTGTATCCAAGAGACAATTTCACTTTAACTAGTTATTTAGAAATCACACAGCCATGAAAAGATTTTGAACTAAAAATACTGAGGAATATTTCCTCTGTGCACAGAGAGAGGCAACATGTTATGATTGTACATCAGTGAGACTAGACTGAGACCCTAATTTTGCCAGGTAGGTGTTCTTGCAAGGAATCCATTACTGCTTTAAGGAGTGCTAACCAGCAGTACCCTCTGCTTCTAGAAAGTCACAGGAGTCATGGTCAGGGTTCCACAGTTATTCTGCCATGACATGATAAAAGATCACTGTCTCAATTCCTATAAGTATTTAGCTTGTTATTTTTTCTTACCTCCTTCTCCAGAGAGGTTTACTAAGCAGAGCAGAAGCACTAGCTGTATTTAAATTTTTGGTTGGATTGACCATTTATGGGGAGATCATTTAAAAGTCTCTTTTACATCTGACTGTCCTCCATTTAGGAGTTATCTTCAGAAGCAAACTATGAATTCAAAGAGCTGTGGTTTCAGTTCTGTGCCAACATGCACATTCTGAATATACACCTCCTCAGCAGCCTCTAAATCTTTTACCTGTGAGGGGTGGAAGGCATCTATATTATTTGCATGTCTGCAAACTGAAATTTGCATATACAGCATCTGAGAAATCCCTTGGAGACTAAAAAGCAGACATCCCAGTGAAGAAAGACAGCCTGTCTATAAGAGTACATGTTACAACGGCAAACACGGGCAACCAATCATTTACAATATAAGCAAAAATAAAGCTGACGAAGGAAGAAAGCAGCCATTCTGAAATATAAAATAAGACTTTGCATCAGAAGAATATTTTGCATTTACATAATACCTTTCAATTTTAGTCCATTACAAACATTAATTAACTATGCCATGTCTAAACTAGAATTCAGGTTATAAATATATCCTGGTCTGGAGAAAAATGTTTCTCATCTGGGCCAGTTAGTACCAGCCTTGTCTTTACTGGTATGGTTTGTCACAAAGTGGACTGATAACTACAGCCTTTACCCTTTTCCCATACCAAAACCCTGCAGATCACTGCTGGTGTCATGCCAATAGTGCCACATCTGCAGTTGCCACCCACACCATAACTGCTCCAAGCAGTTTGCTCCCTCCACTCTTTCTGTTCTTCCTCTTCTTTCAAAAGGAGACATGTCAGGCTGGCAGCAGGACAACTTCACTGGCATAACCAAAAGTACACAAAGGGATTAACTAGCACTGAGAGCTCGCAGCTCAGATTAACGCACTGATGTCAGCAGTAGTTTGTGCTGAAGACATGATCTCAGCTTCAAACGGCCTGTCTGGTACATTGATTTCTACTGCTAGAGCCATATTTAATCAAGACCCATAGGGGACCCTTTTGTAATCACTAGGTGATGTAACTCCAACCCATCAATCACCTCTATAAAGGTATAATTTTAAGAAGGTGAGTGTCATTACTCAAATGCTAAAAATCAAGCTTGTTTTCATCTGGCACATTCTATTTCCACACATTGGGGGACATCAGTTAGTGATTTAAAGAGTGAGGCCTGAATTTCTTCTCTTGATTTCAGTGGAACACTTCAGGATTACGACTGAACATTAGTTGAAAATATGTTAAGAGTCAAAGGTTAAAAGTAGGTTTAAAGAGCATGAAATTTCCATGGTGGCACCTTGTGACATTTCACATTTTTGATTTAGGAAAAACAGAGACTTGAAAATCAAGAACAAAAAATTAGTGCAAAGGAACAAAGGGTCTTTCTCCTTCTTTTGTCCCTTTTGTCCCCATCTTCCTTGGAGGAACAAGTGATCCAAATGTATTTCCTGGTAACTGGTGGTACATCTTGACACACCAAATGAAGCACAGCTTGGCAGAGTTGTAGCTGCAGTGGTCTCGCTCCATAGGCTTCTCTCTTTACAAGCAAATTAAGGTTTTGGAGGTGAAACTCTCTGCTCCTGTTACATGAATATAATCAAAGGAAAAAGATTTGTTTACATAGACAGGGTCCTGCTGTGGGATCAGCAGTTTGAGGTCTTGATGTAGAAGGTTAGATAGCATCACTACAGAGCTAAGGGAGGATTTAGAAAGACTGAAGAAGTTGAAAATGTTAACAGGTTTGGCATGCTATCAGTGGCAAGCTTACACAGGTACAGTAAGTACAGGTAATTCCTACTCTCTACAGTCCTACTTGCAGTGGAAAGATGTGCATCATGAACTGAGTCCTCAATTAAAGTAGAAGATACAATTGCTCAGCCCTTCTTCTTGGGTAGGGCTCCAACATGGCGATAGTGAAAGTCGGTTATCCTCCCCAGGTGCTCCATCTCTAAGCACAAGGGAGTTAGGCTCAAATAAATGAAGGATTATCCTAAACTTCAAAATTACTTGGAGCTAAATACCTAAACAGCTTTGCAGATTTGGACCAGATGCAATATTAAGTCAAAAGCACAGAATCTATACCCCTGTATTAGGCCACAATATTCCCTTTTTTGCTACTTGTCAGGAATCAGTGGGCTCAGGAGAAAACCAATAGAGTACATTACCTGCAGAATTTAAGTGCGTAGGCCTTTGGCAATTATTTTACTAGAATAATAATTAACACGCTAGACAGGAAAAAAAAAAAGAAGAAGAAGAAGAAGAAGAAACACACAACAAATACTAAAACGTTTACTTGTCCAAGAGACACAAAAATGTTACCAAAAAAAAAAAAAAAAAAGTGCTTAAAGACAGGCAAATGTACCCATTTATAAATAACTCTACCTCAGTTCAAAGGAGGATAACATCTTCAGGAGAAGGTGCTGATATGCACTTCTCCGATATATAAACCACCTATTTTTCTCTAACAGATGCAAGCATATATTCCACATGGTATGGTGCTCTCTGAAAACCTTCCTGATTATTGTCTTGGAATAACATCTTTTAGTTTGAATTTGGGGTCATAAACATTTAGATATGTCAAATCTTCCTACGTCTTTCTTTAGATAGACCTTTGGAGTCCCTTAGGCACTCTCCTTAGTTCCGTCATCAAACTAATACTAAATCTGTGAAAGTGCTAATGGTGCTTCTAAAGGACTAAAATAGTTCTGACTATATATTACTTTGAAATCAGCAAAGAACTAAAAATTACAATGGATACATTCTACTTTAGCTAGAGAGTAGTGACAAAACAATATAGTTTTGTTAATTTTTTTCATTTCTGGATCTTAAATTGATGTTATTTGCATCTCTTTATTCTGAACTTAACATCAGGTTTATTTTTACTTGACTGTTCTATGCAGAAAATCTGCTTTCCAGCGAGGATGAAAGTAAGAAATTCTTTTAGATGTGAATTACCAACCAGTCTCAAGAGGACTTTTTTCCCTAAAGAAGTCAAAACACCAGTAATTCACTCTCTCAGAGATCAGTCTTTCCTAACACATTTGCAGTTGTTCATTTGTGTTTTAAGAAGGCCTTGATCAGACAAAACTCCCACTGACTTGAATGCAAAAGCTTTACAAAAGCATCCCAAAAATGTATATTTAATTGTCTCCACATATTGCATCATATGCAGATGCTTACGCTATTGAAAGTTTTATATATATATATCTAAGAAATCTTTTCTTTTTTATTTTTTATGATGCATTAATTTTCTTTAAAAGTAATTCTGGTACTGGCAACATGCCAATGAAGGATTATAAAAAAAGTACAGTTGTGCAACTGTGGAATTATCTGTAACATTTTCATATTTACCTACATGAGATGGGATCTGGGCGGGGTAAATAAATATTTCTACCTTGCAAACAAAAATGGACTACAGGTATTGAGGTATTTTGTCAAATAGGTAAAGCCTATCTCTTGTAGCCTATCTCTACAAAGTATCTCTTGTGAATGGGCTGGGATATGGCAAGGGCAGAGGGCTTATATGTTAATATATGCCTGGTCCACAGGTGAGCCAATATCTGGAGAAGGGCTTTCCCTTTAGGCAGGAAGATCAGAAGAGGCATGCTGGAAGCATGCCTGAAGAAGGAAGAACACAACATCAGTGATTTTGATGTAAAGTTCAAAAGTGATAGGCTTAATGGGTGCAGGCACTGACAAGACCTCAGAAACTAGCATTAAAGAAGAACACAAAAACTACTTCTGTAATGCTTGGTGTGGTGCACACCTCTCAGGGCCTTTTTTTTTTTTTCCCCCCTCAGATGTTCATCTCTAAAGTGTGTTCTTGCTCAGTGGACAACAGCACTCAGAGATCTCATCCTGAAAACGACTTTCAGTTGAAAAGAACAGTTCTTCTAAATATTGTAAAATCTGCTTTAATTACCTGAAAATGAATTGCTCGCCTCAGGTATTAAATAATTACCCAAAGCTAAATAAATCCAGGCACAGCTGAGATAAAGACTTTTGAAATGCAACCTCAAGAAAAATAAATACTACCTCTGTAAGCTCTGTTAATGTGTGTATGAGGAATCAAGCTTGACCATGAGCAAATCAACAGTTTATCTTTTATCCCAGTGTGAACATAGCACTCTATTAATAGGCATTTTAAACTCAACATTCAGAAAAGATAGACAATTCAGACGATCCGAGAATGAGGATTTGTTATCTTTGAGGCTCTCTGGTGGAGCTACATTCCTAATTGCTTATATGATTAAAATCAGAGTGGACAGTAGATAGAAAGTGATGTTTCTCCATATTTTGTGGTTTGGAACCAATTTTTTTCTCTTTCTATTTGAGTCAATATCTTGGAAGAAGCATAATGCTAGCCTAAATTTAGACTTCATAAAACCAAGAAATGTTAAATGAATTGTACATATCATTGCAGATCAAAAGGTACATAATTAATACCTCATTTATTTTTCACGTAGTGAAGTACAAGCATAACATCATTACTAGAGGTTTAAAGTCAGGGGGATTGTCCTGAGAATCATTGTTTTTCTTTGCTTTCTGTATGTTCATATCATTGAAAATAATATTGTATTGTTGGCACATTTTTAAACTGAAGTAACTGATTTCCTTTGTTTAGGAACTCATTTCTAAATTCTGCCAAGAATAAGAAATCTTTCTGGTGTTTCTGGTGTGTTTATAATGTACCTTTCACATAGATGCAACTTTAGCTAGGGCCTTTAAAGGTGAGCTCAAATCAGTCTTACATTTTGTGATAAATCCTCTACAGCAGTTAGTTATTAGGGCTCCAGGTATGATAGCTTGGGACAGTTTAGCCAAACTGCTCTTTCAGTTAGATGTCACAAAAGTCACAGATGCTAAAGAGGTTGAATGTAACCCCAAACCACAACTGCAGCATGCAACAAGAACTGCTGTGAAAACTAATTATAAAATACTTTTCATATGAGAATTAAAATAAGAAAAAGGAGGGTATTAGGCAGATCATTTAATCTTGTCTGATGTTTCCATGATAACTGTAATTCTGGAGGAACTGAGAATTTAATTCATGTCTCTTAACACGTTTTAATAAAAATTGCAGAGTGAAGAAAAAAAAATAAAAGATCTTTTAACTGCCAGCACTGTGTGATCAGCAATTCAAAGATTCTCAGAGCTGAAGGCTTATTTGGACTATTACATTTAATAGTCCCTGCAAGAAGTAGAAGGATATTCTTTCACTGCTTTACATTGGTTGCAGTAGGTCACACTTAGGGCTATGCTAGAGAGTGGTGAGTGGTAGAGGATGCAAAAAGAGAATAGAAAGGAATTTAGGAAATGGCTAAACCAAGGCCACAAGAATCCAATAACCTGGTGATATTTAATGACCTCTAGTGGCCATATTGGCCACGGTTTTGTCTAATCTCACTTAAAATTCACTCCTACTTTTGTTCCCAATGGCATTTTGCAGTCAGGGGGCAGTTCTGTAATTTAATTGCAACTACAAAATCATTTGTTTTGCTTATTTTAACCTTTCCGTCTGGTTATGTCATTTAACAGGTCCTTATATTATGAGAAAAAATCACTGTTTCTTTTCTTCGTGATATATGTGACTATAGACCTGTCTCATAATAATCAGATATGCAACTGTTTCACATTGAAGAGCCTTATTTCTGCAACATCATCTCTCATATATTAAATACTCTCTCTCTCCTTGCCATTTGCTGGTTTTTTTTGTCTTTGTCTTTTTTTGTTGTTTATAATATCCTTTTCAGATTTGTTCTCTCTTCTGAATAACACTTGATTTTCTTTTTTTTTCTCTTTGCCTTCTTTTACTACTACAGAGCACTGACCTGAGGCTTTGAGTAAACTACACCAAACAATTTATTTTCCTGAGACATGATAGATAAATTAAGGGTTTCTTTAGATTTACTTCGGAGGATATTACTCTGCACTTACCAACATGACCCTCACCTACTATCTTTTCATCAGTCACCAATCTTCCAAGTCCCTTTTGAAAATCAGGTAAGTAAATTCAGCAGCCCAAATCCTCCAGACCTTTCTTGGGTAACCCTAAGCTCCCTGAGGATGGGTCACACCATTTATTGCTGTTAAACCAAGTTTAACCCAGGCATTTAGCTTTTCCTCTTATCCTATTGAACGATTTATTCTGGTGTCTTACACGCTTGTCTGCACTTAATGCAGATAAGAATACTTCTAAAGGTATAAAATGAGACAGTTAAGGTACCAGAAGCAGCTGAGGTGCAGTGCAAGGAATGGGTCATGTGCTCCAAAGAGAGGTCCTTCTTCCCACATATCTGCCCATGCTCTTGACCATATAGTCCTGTCTCATGCTACTCCTGATGCCACTGTCTGACAAATGTCTGACAAGTTAGGGAAGCAAAAACTATTTATCCACTTTCCTGCATGCTGGGTCTGTTTAATAACATGAATGATGTAAGCACAAAGCCTAGTGAGACCCAGACTCAGGAAAGCAGGAAGAGCATTGGGACCACTTTGCTTTTAAACACAGTCAAAGCAACCCCCATCGCACCAAGTAATTTAATATAAATCCTCTCTAAATGTTTCCTCTAAATGTCTAAATGGTTTCATGGCATTGTAGAGCTGTCCTATCACACAGACAAAGGAAGAAGTCTTGCTCCTTTTCCTTCCTCTGTTTCTTTTTTTTTCCCCACTTCCTCTTTCATGCTTCCAGCTCTGCTTCTAGTTCATCTTCTGCCATGCACCAGCCTCTGAGGATCACCATGTCTGACTGATCTTGTCTGATCCCAAACTAGGGCAACTCACCTCAGTAATCTGTCCAAAACAGAGAAGAACAAACTTTTGCCTCTGGGTTGGAACCTAATGGAGTTACGTCAGCTTATGATGAGATCAGATGAGATCCTGGAGACTGTATAAGATGAGCAATGGGGCAATGTGTTGGTTAGGAGGAAAGAAATTGAAGGGACTGAAGGCCAGGATAAACATTTTTGTTGTGTGTAAGAAGTCGTCTGACTCTTTGCATCCTCAGAAACTATACCCTTGGATAGCTGCAGCTTGAAGCTAGGTTATACATACCTGTGCTGCAGTATTCTTGCCATGGGGATGTACACAGTGCTCAGTGTGAGCTGTGTTGGGAGACGGCGAAGGGAAATATTTCAGTTCAAATCTTAAACTTTTTCATTAAGCACCAAAGATATGCACTCAGATTTATTGTTCAGTAAACCTGTCCATTTCGCGGGTACTACTCAGGTGTTTCTAGTTCATCACTTCCTTTCTGCTTTAAATACCATGGTAAATAGCTGACAACCCTTTCTGATGATCTCAAGCTCAGGATGTGCAAATTTTACACAGTATTTTCAATTCCCCCCTTGCCCTCCTCGTCTCTCCCTCCTCCCGTCCCAAAAAAAATAAAGAACAAGTTCTGTGAACAGAACTATCTGCCCTTCTTTCATTGCTTCTTCTAGGGGGAATAAACTGTGCAGTAGAGTGATTTGTCTAAGCCTCCCAAAACCAGTGAAAAATGGAACAGTACCAGTTATTCACCTTTCTGACTTTAACGTGCGCAGCCACGACTAGGAGGTGATCCTGTTCGATTTGAGTCTTGGCTGCTTTTCATGTCCACATGGTACAGTGGGAAGTGCCAGGGCCCTGGTCTGGAATGTTGGCCCAATATTCCTGGAAGATCAGATCTCGAGTTTAAAGAAAGCTCAAGACATGTACATGCAGATACAGGTAGTTTGAGGCGTTTTAGAAGTTTAAGGGTAAAGCTAACTGAACTGTTGTGTCAACACTGCCTGCAAAATTAAGCCACCCCTCTGAAATGTTTCTCTACTAATTCCCCATATTCAGAGACTGGTTTCTGTTCTGAGGACTGGAGGGTCATGTCCCTTCTGTTACTAAGCGTAAACACTCATTTATATTTTGTTTTTATGCATGTACTTACTTATATAAACTCACAAGCATTTCTGCCCTCTATATTTTTGATTGAGTCCTGTAAATTGCTTGAATACAGTGGGAAACAGCACGTCCTCAGTTCTTTTTGGCTGCTGCATGTCCTTTTTCTTGTTTCTACTAAAGTAGAGCAATTCTCATTCCTCAGGATTCTCTCCTTTATTATTTTGTAAGGCTTTATCATACTCCCACTTACTTTCTTCCTGTATTTGGTTAGCCTAAATGTGAAAGTGCATAGTCTGAAAGCTGCCTTTTCTTCCTCAACTGTGGGGAAAATGTCTGAATATTAATGCTGGAGTCTTTCCTACAGCTCGTTGCATAGCTACACAGAAATAGAAGCATTCTGATTTGCATGTATAGAGGTAGCCAGTTCCCACATTATATATCTTTAGTTTAAAATTACTTGCATTTGATAGTAAAGGGGAAACAATTTCCATGGCATTTTCATATTTCAATAAATTAAACCTGTGAGATGACTATTCAGGAGCATAAGAACAGCTACAGATGTTGCCAGGTTCCCATTTATTCTTTTAGTGAGGAGAATTGAATCTGTAATTGAATATTATTCTGCAGATAAAACTATTTAATTTTACCTCTACCAATAAAAATGGTTATTTGAATATTATTTTTATCTCTAGAAAAATTTATACTGATCAGAATTTTATGCTGAATATGATTTGAACATGTCTTTGGGAATGGAAAAATTGCTGTCCTCTAAATGTGAGAAAATTAACTTAATGTATTTGGGCTCGTGTTCATAATGCCAAAACCAGACTGCCTCTTAAAATCTCCCCTGGTAGCAGGTAGGTTGTTTTGTTTTAGCTTCTCTACCCTTATGTTATTTGAGTGATTACCAAAACAAAGCTCCAGTCTCTGTCTTTGTAGTCACAACTCAGCAAATTCAATGTGTGGGACTGAACTGAAAATATGTGGGGTATTCCCAGAGCTGCCAGTAATAAGTAACCCATGGAACAGGCCCTCACTTTGTTTTCTTTATGTTGTTGTGACTGTCAAGATTGAGGGAAGAACAGGGAAATTTAGAAGAAGTGGAAGCCTCCCTCAGTAAGCCCATGTCTTACAGAGCCCTATCCAGTCATCTTTCTTGCCTGGTAAAACAATTCCCTGTTGTGCTGCATGTTGGGGCATCGCCTACAAAGTTTACCCTGTAAAAGGCAGGAAACAAAGGAAAGCAAAGAGAAAAAAAAAAGTGATTTATGTCTAATATGAGCCTGTTAAAAATAAGTGCACAGAGCAGAGGGCTAAGGTGAGCTGTGCTCGAAGCTTCCTCTGGGTTCGGAACCTTCACGCACCAGCGTTGGACTTTGCAGCACAGTGGATCCTCTGTCGCTCACTCTGCACCAAAGCTGCTGAGCTTAAAAAGGGGAAAGAAAAGAAAAAGAAAAATCCTTTCTGACGTTTTATTACAAATCTCTCATTCCCAGGGGGTTTTAGCAAACAGGAACTTTAGTGTGCATTCATTTCCCTATTGGCAAAGTCAGCTTAAAAAATAATAATAATAATAATAAAAAATAATATAAAAAAAAATCCTGTTGTTCCTGTCCCAGAATGAAACAAGTCTCTAGTTGCTGCTTCACTCCCTCTGCTATGCCACGTTAAAAAGGTTTTCAGAGGTGTCCTCAGGCACACCAAGGTCTGTGAAGGACTCTATTGCAAACAGCAAGCTTACTTAAAAATCCCAGGGAGGGCAAAGGGACCACAGCCGTCTGATTTTGTCCCTTCATCTTCCCATTACTTGCAAAGCCATACAGCTCCTGGATCTGAAAGGCAGGTTATTATGTACAAAGAACTGGTGTGACAACTTGCCCTTCATTAACACTGCTGTTTAGCAGAGCGACTTGACCTGAAGTGGCTGGAACCTCCCAGGGAAAGTTTTCAATCCTTTTTTTTTTTTTTTCTTTTT